>LPNX010116023.1:3235-143235 GCA_001517045.1 Pseudotsuga menziesii
TATTTTCCAGAACATTGGAATTCCAAACAACGAAGAGCATTATGCCTTAAATCAGCTTCATATCAGATCATTGATGGAGTATTATTCGGAAATAATTATGATGGAGTTCTTCTCAGGTGTTTAGAGCAAAAAGTGCAAAGAAAGTCATAATAGAATTACATGATGGGCCTGCAGGAGGTCATTTTTTCGGAGATACGAAATCCCATAAGATTCTTAGAGTCGGGTATTACTGGCCCACACTGTTTAAAGATGCTCATGCTCATGTCAGAAAGTGTGATATTTGCCATAGGTGTGTTGGAAGACAAGCCAAAGCAGCAGGGCCTTTAAAACCAGTGATGATAATAGAACCATTTGAACAATGGGGGATTGATATTATTGGAGAAATAAAACCAAATTCTTCCTTGCAACACAAATACATTTTGACAGCAACTGACTACTTCACCAGATGGGATGAGGCCATTCCGTTACGCAAAGTGAACGAAGATGCGGTCATGGATTTCTTGCAAGATCACATTATGACCAAGTTTGGGGTTCCAATTTCCTTGGTTTTTTATAATGCTACTTATTTTTCTTCTATTAGATTAACTTCATTTGCGAATGAAAAAGGAATTAAGTTGCATTATTCTGCAAACTATTACCCACAAGGAAATGGTTTGGCAGAATCTACAAATAAGAATCTGATTAGGATCCTAAAGAAAACTGTGATAGAAAACCAGAGAAGTTGGCACTTAGCATTACCTAATGCTCTTTGAGCTGATAGGGTCACACCCAATAATTCCTTAGGTGTCTCACCATACACCCTCGTCTATAGAAAAGAAGCTATTCTCCCTCCCAACATTATGTTACCTTCTTCCAGATTAGCTCAGGAGTCTAGAGGTACCGATAATGAAATCCTACATAATAGAATCTATAATCTTGTGAAGGTGGAAGAGTCTAGGTCTAAAGCCAGAGAATGTTTTAAGCATCAACAAGAAGTAGTGAAACAGTGGTTTGATAAGCATAAAGCTGGAAACAAGGAATTTGAAGTGGGAGATCTGGTTCTTAAGTGGGATCATCCGCATGATGAAAAGGGGAAGCACACTAAGTTTCAACAGTTATGGGAAGGCCCTTTTCTAATTGCATCCAAGCTTGGCCCCTCAAATTACAAGTTGTAAGATCTACAGGGGTGGGAAGAGAACTTACCAGTTAATGGTTTAGTTCTCAAACCTTATTTTTCTTGATTTTTATTTCTTGGTTTTCTTGTACATAAATAAACTGATTTGTTTGTTTATTTTTTGATTTATTTTATTTTGTTTGTTTTTAGTTAGATTTTGATTGAGTTCAATAAAAAAATTTAAAAAAGCATAACTTTTGGTTGTATGGAGTTCATCAGAATTCTAGATAAACTAAACAATTTTTTTATTATTAGGAGACTATGCACTATTGATTTATTTGAAAGAACTTCTTCTAGTTTAGTAGTTTTCCTAAATGGCTATGAACACATTGAAGTCCTACTTAATCCTTGTTGAATAACTCAAGGTCAAAAGGTCTGGAATACTATTTCGAGGCTCCATCCATCTCACATTTGAAATGTCTGAGTGGGTGACAGCAAAGACCCATGGAAAGGAAGTAGGGTAAATAATATATTATATATTTAAAAAATCCCATGCCAAGAATTGAAAGCCAAAAGGCAAATAAGAGTCAAAAAACTCCTAAGAAAGCAATATGTATCAAAACAAAGTACTGGACCATATTAGTACAGGATTGTCAAAGTTCTTCTCCGTCCGTGAGCTGAAAATTAAATACATCTCTCACACAAAATGACACTATGGATAGAGGAGCCTGAATAAAAATTCAGAAAGAAGGCATGTAGGAGGACTCAAAAAGGACAAAAAAGTCCAAAAGCACAAAAGTGCAAAATGGCATGGGAATGAGGAACAAACGAATATTTTTGTTTACCATATGTTACAATCTTGTGGTGTCCAAGTTGGGAGCTACCCGAAGACAGAGGTAAAAAAATGAAATTCATATTCCTGGCCTCAAAAGAGTTATCTAGACTTTTAAATATTGGTTCCCATTATCCCTAAATTGGACTATCATCAATGATTAAAGTACATACATTTTTCATTTGGGAAATCCAGACATCTAGAATAATTCAACATGTTGGTATTTATTGTCAAAACAGTCTGTTGCTCAAATAAAGAAGTTGTCCAGAGATCTGTGTTCACCAGGTAGTCACCAATTGTTGCAGCTACAACCTTTTTCCCAAGTTTATAAAAAAAATTAGAGCCTCCTTTTAATTTTATCTTGCCTGGGATTGTTTGGATTCCTGAACTATGTTTTTTTTCCTATGCTACAAATTTGGATTTTTGAGGTTGAATTGAGATCAACTGTTTTCCTTCATTTCGAGAGTGAATGATCTAAAAAATACCTTTTGTCTAGCTAATGCTTTTTACCGTGGAACTTAAAGTTTTCATGATTTCCTTTATCGCTATCGGAAGATGGTTGAACAATAGATCGGGACATTATTTCTCTGTGCATCCACCGTTTCGAAAGGTAAACAATGAATGTCCCGATGGACAGTTCTGTTTTTCGCTGATGCGCTTTATCGCCTTTGTTTTATGTTTTTCAAAACTTTTTTTTTTACTATCGGTGATTTTGTTTTATCATGGTCGGGGCAGTAGTTCTCTATGTAGCCGCCGTTCCGGAGGGTAGATAAAAAACATCCCGACAGACAGTTCTTATCCTTGCCGATTCCGTGGTTTTATTGCTTAAACTTTTTGCTTTCATTGTTTGGTTTTCTTTTCGCCATCGGAATGGTGTTTGACTATTGATTGGAGGGCTAGCCCTTTCCCTTGCCGACACGGCGACAGCATTCAGATTTTGGTCGCCGATACATAGTCCTCAAAGTTTTCGATCGTCAATGACTTTTGTTATCGTGGAACCCATTGTCTGTCTACTTTCTGCCATTGCGGTTGCATAGTGATCTATAGGCCCAATGTTTAGAGGTCCCGCTTGCCGATAGATGTGGAATCCGCCGACGCACACACCTTAGAGCTTCCGATCGCCGATGTTTTATTTGATCACGGAAGTTGTAGTGAGTATGTCTTCTGTCGTTGCGGCTGCTCAGTAAACTAACCGTCCGACATATAGTTGTTATGTTCGCTGATGAGGAGTTTTTTTCGCCTAATGTTTCGTAGTTTTCCCGCCGGTGAAGGTTTTTCCCCGCCATTATATTTTACCATGGGTTATATATAGTGGTGGTATTATTTTATTCTTATCCTTGGGGAAAAAGACTGTGTCTGCTCCATCCTTGTCAAATTGAGTTGTACAACCGTGCCCAGTTGTCCGATTTCTGTTCAATTGGCTTGCTATCGTGGAGGTTCTTGGGTCGTCCCGCCAACTGCATCGCATTTTTCCAGGTAGGCCAACCCTGGTCCCTTTCTTTTTTATTTTTATTGGTTGTTTGAGAACCCACAGTCCACCCTGGTTAGGTTTTCCTGCAGTTTGGGACAATTGTCTGTTAGAAATAATTTTTTAACCTCGCGGTAGGTTGTTTGACGTTTTCTTGACAGTAGGGGTTTTGTGAGCCTGAGTTTTGAGCCATTGTGTTTTCATACTTGTCTGAAGGATTAGGTAGTTGGTGTAGACAAGCGTTACGTTGTCTGCACTAACCTGTTTGGGCTTGCTTATGGCCATCCGGGGGGGGGGGAATTTTTAGTTTTCATTTCATCATATGCATTTACCCTATTTTAATGGAATGCCAGAAGGTTTTTTATTTTTGAACAAGTTGGGGATTTCTATGCTTTCAATCACTAGATAGGTCCTTGCATTCGATGATTAGACTTATAGATTATGTGGTTCATGTTATGCAAAGAGTTAGAATGTAGTTCAGTTTAAACAATGCGTTGTCTATCAAGGTTATGTTTTAGTTGCAAACAGACTTAGAGGTTTTTTAGACCCAGCTTACAGAAGTTCCTTTTGGCCTGACATTTTCTTTTATGCATTAATAGTTTTTTTGTGAAAATGCATATGGAAGAGGTAAAAAGTTTGATACAGTTTTTCTTCATTCTTAAAACACTGAGTAAAAGCTCCAATGGTCTAAGAACATGCATGGTTTATGATAGGGTAACTATTGCAAAGGAGATATGTCTAAAAGACAAATGAAGAAGGCTCCTGTTGGAAAGGCAGAACTAGAGGTGGAAATCATCACCAAGGTGGAATATATATATGAAGATACCAAAGCCACCACCGGGGTAGAGCTAGACTATAAATGGGGTGAGATGTAAAGGATGATTGCAAATCAGAATGTGCCTGATGCAGGATTTGAAGAACTAACGATTTATGCAAACATCGAGAAATATGCCCTTATGAAAGTGGCCACGAGACTTGAGTTGTTCCCGTGCTCAGAGGTGATTGGTTGGATTTTGCCTAGGGCAGATGTAACTACGATGATTTTGGAGAATACTGCCAAACAGGGATATGCTGCATACAGCCCTGCTTATGTCTCAATGGAATACCACTTGCCTCCTACTCAAATTTACTTAACTGAAAGCTGGTTGAAGGAGACAAATTTGGACCTGGTTGAAACTGTTAAAAGAATGCTGATGCCAGGGAAGAACTTTAGAACTAGGCCGTCAGGAGAATATGATACAGCCACTCTCCAGACCCCTTACAAATCTATAGCATTGATACTTAACAAGATTTTTGGGAGACCTCACGGGAAGAACTTCAAATTAGGATGGATGCCAATTATTTTCTATGTGGCCACCCAAGGAACCATATTCAATTGGGAAAACATAGTGTCCAATAGCCTCTCAGCATGCATATATTTAGCTTTGGGAGGGGTATCATAGAAGAAGTCAGATTTCTACATGAGCTCTATCTTAGTTGATTGTATATTATGTACCCAGTCCTTTCCAGCCTTGAGGTGTAATTGGGATAGAGACAGGACCCATGCATACACTGCATACAAATTATTTTGGGCACACAAATACTATAGCCACTACAAAGAGATATGTGAGCACTTCATCATGGCTTTGTACACCCTAATTTTCCTGACTGAATGCAACTGCATGTAAGAAGAAGCGTTCAAGGTTATTGAAGAATATGGAAATTATTATCTGACTAACAAGGGGATGTATATCAGAATGTATGGTGGCTCTAGGGCACCTTCTCTACTCCCCAAATATGCCATTGATTATGTGTTACATAAAGAAGCAGTCAGGCATGTATACATTGATGGTGTTGGAAGCTTCCTGTTTGAACATAAGAAAGTAGCATGTCCTGCCATACCTTTCTGGCTGGGGAGTTATAAGTTTACAAAGGTTAAACAGACTACAAAATTCGTGCAGGAACTGGAGGACTTTCATTTTGGAGAGATGAACTTCCATAGGAATGACTCTCAAAATAAAGTTGCGGAGCATTGCAAGGTGGCAAATGTTCATTTTGAATACACAAATTTCTGGGACAAAGATGAAGAAATCTTCAGAAATGCAAAGAATATGACTGCATTAAAGAAGAGATTTAAACAGAAAATCACCATTGTAGGAGGAAATAGCAAAATCGCACAGAAGACAGCTGAAGAAGAAGAGGCCATAAAAAGAGAAGAGGATGCTAGAAGGCTAGCACAAGAGGCAGAGAGTTGGCTAAAGAATGAAGAAGAAGAAAGAAAGAGAGTTGTAGAGGAAGCAACAAAGAAGGAAGAGGAGGAAAGAAAAAGAAAAGAAGAAGCAGAGATAAAGAAAAAACAAGATGAAAGTGAGGGTCTAATATTAGCAGGATCTAAGAAAGGTCAGCAGACTACTGACCCGATAGATACACAGGATGAACATGATCATACAGATCAGGGACAGGGACAAGATAATCTTGATTCCCAGGAGCCTGTTGCAACTTCTGGCAGCACTCAAGAACAAGTTTTCTTTTCTGGAATTAATTTGATACCTTTCACACAGAAAGAAGGAGAAGAGATACCTGATTTCAACACCATTTTCTATGACAAAGAAAAGAAAAGGATTGTCAAAAGAACCAAAAAGAAGGTTGAAACAGGAGGACAATTAGGAAAGATGATAACTGAGAAAACCGTGGTGTATGGAGAAGATGCAGATCCATGACTGATGGCCAGAGCTGGGGTGGCATTAACCCAAGCCACTGAAGACAATGTAGATAGGCTTATGACAGACCTTGAGCAATTGAAGAAGAATGCAGCACAATTAAAGGAAACTTTGAAGAAATGGAGGGATGAAGGTCACAAGTTAAAGAGGAAATTTGAGGATATGCAAAATGAAGTGAGGACTTCAAAGATAGAACTCCAGACTCTGCAGGCAAACAAGATGTTCTTAGAAGTCTCAGTAGAGGAAAAATAAAAGGATGCTCAGAATATCCTAGCAGAACTACAGAGGCTACAGCTAGAGCATCAAATGCTGAAGATTGAGAAAAATGACCTTCAGGTGTCCTACGAAACTCTAGGTGTAGAGAAGGTCCAGTTGCCAAACAGGGTCATTGAGTTAGAATCAGAGAAGGCTACCACTAGACAGAAGGAGAAACAATATCAACTGGAGGTAGCATTTTTTGAGGGACAAAATGCTTCATTGATAGCATCACTAAAAGATGCTATGGAAGAAAAGACGGATGTCCAGCCTATGAAGGAGCATGTTCTAACTTAGAGAATAAAGATCCACCATCTGCAAATGTACAGTGAGGAAGAAAGGTGTAAGATTGTACAAATAGATAGCATATTAGAAGAAATCTTGGACACCACTTCAAATTTTGTAGACAAATCTCAAGATATTTTGGAGGTCTTGATAGGAAGGATAGTGTGGATAGAAACAAGCGAGGAAACCCCTGTGGAGCTACCAGCCAAAGATCGACATAGTCTAAAGAAGGATTATGACCTATTGGAGTTTGCAATAAATACTGCAGAAGAATTCAAGAAGGCAGTAAAGAAAATGAAAGGGTTATGTGCTGAATACTACAGAAGAATGCTGGTCACATATAATAGATGCCAGCTTACTACAAATAAAAGACTGGATGTGATACTAGAACATAAGTTGTTCATAGAACAAATACAAAACATGTATCAGGAAGACGAGCAGGAGATCCATCAGGTCAAGGATCTAGAAGAACAAATTCTTAAGAATGCAGTAGCTCATGCAACAATAAGCATCTACTTACTTGAAGATCAGCTGCGCTTGAATCCGGCAAGAATAGAAGTGGTTAAAAATCAGGCTGCTAAGTATGAGATAAACATCTGTTTTCTTGAACCCTCATATTTTGAAAGCATAGCAACAGAGGCCTAGGCGTGGAAAAAGTTCATTAATGACCAAGCGGGGCCCTCTTCATAAAAGTGTTCTATTAAATTTTGTTTTAAAATGTAATATATTGTAAAATAATGAGAACTCACTACGAGATGAAATTTGGGATTGAAACATTGGGGAAGCCCAAAAGTCATTTGGGGGCAGCCCAAAGGTTTTTCATTTTGTATAAGTATAGGAGAGTTGGATGTAGAAGGGGAATTTTCTTTCCCATGCAATTTTTGAGAGTTATTGTAAGAAGAACTACTTCCTTTTGCAATAAAGAGTTACAATTTTTTCTATTGGAGAAAGTTTGGTGGAATGTTTCAAATGCTTTGATGTGGATCAGTTGAATGTGAACTATTTCATTTTCAGCTCATGGTCATTAACTGTGAGATTGTTCTAACTCATTGCATTTCTGCTTATGTTATGAATGTCTTATAGTTAATTCTGTGAAATTTCCACTGTGAGTAATGGAGGTTGTCATAAACAATAAGCTATCTTGTTGTCAATATTTATCTTAATGTTCATGTGTTCTGAAATCAATAACAGCTATTTGTAATTGTTCATAATACATGTGCAGAAATGCATTACTCATTGTCAACTATTAATTCTGCTCCCTAGGGATAGGTTAGTTAGTTAAATTTATTTTCTTGTTGTGTGTGATTTAGATGCAAGAGAGTTAAGACAAGAGGTAAGAACCTGTGCATCACATTGTAACGCTTTTCGTTATCTCTATCAAGCTGCATTTTTAGATAGGCACTTGCACATCATACTTAAATTCAAAAAAAAACTAAAAATATACACAGTGGACTGGGCCGTAACCGGTAAAACCTTTTAATTTGTTACTTGACCTATGGTAGCCCGACCGTAAATTGGACGGATTTCCTATACCAAACAATAACGGCCTAGTTGGGAATGTTATTGGGGAGAATCCCTAACTGTTGTTACCTACGATTTTCCAAGCCTCAACAGAGAGTTGTAAATTGAAATCAGTTTGTGTAATATTTTCTAATTTATAGATTAGTACACTTTGAATGTTAAAATAGGAATAAAATACTTATTTGGTAATTTGCAGTTCATTACTTTTTCAAGTTATCCTAGCACCTCTAAGTTTGTGACTCCCTGGTCGATAATTTTATGTCATAAATACTAGCAATATTTTACTCGACAAATATGGATATGTACAAAGTACGTAGAGTGTAGCTAGAATATTCGTTATAGTGTGTATCAATGTGGGTAGGAGGGATATACCGCAATTTCCATTGTATTATATGCATAATTATTAGTATTACATGTATACAATAATATCGTGTATATACTATATATATGAGTGTGCACATATGCAATATATATATATATATATATATATATATATATATATATATATCATAATGATATAGTATTGTAAATGTCGTAGAATATTCGAAAGTGTATATTGGTATATATGCGGTAGATGTGTATTATAAGGTATTTAACATCAATGATGTAAGAATATGTAACATGAGTGTCGAATTGTGTATACAGTGTCTTATGATATGGGTATATGGATGTGATATAATATAGGAGTACATATGTGTACATATGTATGAAGGAATTATATGTCTAGTGTGGCTAGGGAATTATCTTATTGTAGAATATTAGGTAGATGTAACACGTTATATATGATTCTAAGATCTGGGAGAATGCACTTAACTAAACACTAAACTATGTGGAACTCATAAAATAATGTGTATGGTAGTTGATTGCTTACTTGTATTAAGAGGATATAACTAGAACTTCATTCATGAAGATCTACTATTCCATTGTCCATTGTTAACATGGTCAATTCAAGTAGAAATTCACATATAAATTTATTCTATAGGATTTAGCATTTAATCCCTTAGTATAGTAAATTTCGTGATTAAAAAGAAAATATGTATACATATTAAACTATAGTATGGGTGCATGAACATGCTATTTTGAACTCTAGCTAATGTAGGTAAAGCATCTTGACTTCACATAACAAGTAGTCCAAATTGAAAACTTCTGGACATTATGACTCCCACTAACTTCAAAATAATCGCACTAGATGTTTTATGAAAGGGTAACCTAAATGGGTACCAAGTGACCTATCAAAAGAATGAAAATTGATAATGGTTGAATATCAACTAAAGTATTCATGAAGAGTTATTTGAACCTAATAAATATCGATGTGTAAAATGTTTCTCTAACATAGAAATAAGAAGGGTCTTACCTAATTCCGTTAACTATGATATCTCTATGCATGAGAATAGTATAATGTTATTTCCATTTATGTTTAAGAAATAATAATAGTAAGAGGATCAAAGGCTTAACCTATGGAAGAAAGAAGGAATGCATTCATGGGATTGGCATACCTAGAATAAGTATATTGTTAGTGTTATTTACTTGTCTTAGATTTATTCAAATATAATAACTCTAGAAACCTTGATGAATCCTAAACAATTAGAAATAGAATGTGTGGAATTACAACTCAACCTTAATCTCAAATTTTAGGTGATTCGGTTTGTGAAGTGGTATCTTTTGATTTTGTTTAATTAAATTTTAAATTTTGGGTATTTGTTTTTGGTTCTATGAAGACAGTGAAGAGGTTCATATTACATCTTAGAATATTTTGTGATTACTTAGTTATGTTTCATATGAATTTCATATGGTAGAAAATATTGTCCAATAATATGCAATATTTCCTAAGGGGTCTCTTTGTGTATCCGTGATAGTATAAATTGAATGGTATTTGAAACAAATAGACGTGTCTTCATGTTGTTGATATGTGATTAACGAACTAGTTGCTGTAGCCTTCTAGTTTCTTAGTTGGATTGGAATTGGTGTATATAAGTAGCCTTGGACTATTAGCATTAAAGTGTATAAAGTGTGGATGTGACCTTTATGGTCTTTACTGCAAGGTATCCTAGTAGTATCTTGGTGATGTTTCATAAAAAGGTAAAAAGGTGAAACAAGGTCTTGATGATAAAAGCATCTCTATGAAAAGTATTTACTTATCCTATAAATGACTAAAAGGGATGCAAATGGTAAATTGATATCAGTATATTCTTGCATCTTGTTGAAACGTGTGTATGTACCTAGGAACTAACCATATGTTTTATTGATTGGTTGTGACTCAAGTGAGCGCTAGGTAGGGAAAATTGGTAGTCCTGAGTTTCCTGTGAAGGAAATTTATTGAGCTCGTCTTGCAGGAGAGGGGGGCAATCTTGAACAAGAGAGCATAAATGTGAAACATGGTTACCTTTCAATGCACACCTTGAAGAGCACTAAAAGGGGTGGGTACGCTCGAAAGACTATATAACAGAGAAGATGTACCATTATTGTGTTGGGTAGGGAAGGTCTATAGGTACCATAGTTATTTGATCCAAGGAGAGATACCTATGGAATTGAAAGAAATATGCAAGAAAATAAGTATATTGTGATATGAATATTTTAAACCTTTTTAGAAAGTATATATACTTTATGTAACTTTATATATATACTGATGGAATTTGTGTGCTTAAGTAGAATTTATTTCAAGTATCATGATGATGTATTTTATGTATCTGGTATCCTTATATTTGATGGCTAATCATATGGTTTATTGATTGGACTATAATTCAGGTGAGTCTATAAATCAAATAAAATTTTGAAGGCCTTGCAATGAGGCTTGAATACCCTGTGGTAGGGATTGAATATTGACCCTTGCTTCCACACAGGGGCCACTCTGCTAGTCCATGTTCTCTCATGGGAATCCTATGAGTGGGATGGTTATATTCTGAGGGACCGATAGGGTGAAGGAAGCCACATTCCATAGGTTGTGGAGACATACATAAAAGTAAGTGGTAGTAGGAAGTATTGTGGTATCTCGGAAGGAGAGTTTTGAGAGTGGTAATGAATAAAGGAATGTGTGATGACAAGTAAGAGTAAGTATGCATCGAGGGCGATGAATTGTTTTAAGGGAGATGGGATATAATATATTAAAGGTAAGCCCCAAACACTTGTATGTGTGCTTATGTTTCTTTGTTGAGTTGGCACTGGGTGTCAAGACCATGGAAACCTGATGAGATGGATTTTCTTTTAATTGCAATAATTATTATTATTATATTATTATATTTAAAAAATTAATAATGACACAACAAAAAAATAACATTATTGGGGGGTTCTGGAATGTCTTGTGAGAAGGCATTGGGGTTAGGAGTTGTAGCTCCCCCTAACATTACTCTTTCCCAACCTATTTCTTTAATTCGGGACTATGGGGGTCCAAAAACCCATAATTAATGTCTTGTATGTAGCCTCTGCACCCATAGGTGAGAATAATTCCTAATCTAGTTGGTAGTGGGGCTCACTTCCACTTCACACACTAGAAAAGTGACTATTAGACTAATTTTGGTCAATGCATGCACCTAATTTTCAGTCAATTAAGTTAATTTCAGTTAAATTGAGTTAGGTGGAGTTAATGTTAGTTAATTTCAATTAAATTGAGTTAGGTGGAGTTAATGTCAGTTAATTCAGGTAATATGGAGTTAATTCCAGTTAATTTCAGTTAAATCAAGTTTAATTGAGTTAAGGGCAGTTAATTTTGAGTTAATTTAATTAATTTAAAATATTGTCAATTAAATTGAGTCTGTGTTTTAATTACATTAATGAAACTAGTTGTGAGTTAAGTAATTAAAGTTTATCTTTAATTAATTAAGTGTCCAATATAGGAATCGGAACCAATTTTGAGTTTAATCAATCATTTTGGTTAATTTAGAGTCTAAAAGTGCATGGGACTGATCAAGGGCGAATTTGAGTTAATCCTTGTAAAATTAAGTTGTCTTCGGTACATGGGAGTAATTTATGGGTGATTAAGAGTCGATTAAGGTGGTTTTGGAGTTCAATTGATGAATTTGAATTAGCCATGCATGGGAAGTGTCCCTGTCAATGTTTTAGAGTCAGTCTCAATGAATTCAAGTGGCTCAGTGAAGACTTGAATGAGTCAGTGAGTGGTAGTTAGGAAGCCCCAGTGTTTGGGAGTCCTTCCTCAGTAGACTAGAGTCAAACTATTGGAGACAATTCAAGTTGAACAAAAGGGATTTAAAATTCCTAGAGAGGTATCCATTCATTTTTTTGTTGGTTGAGGAGTGCATCAAAGTAGGGATATGAGGAAAATAGTGAATTCCAAGAGAGAATTGGGTGATACTTGCACATTTTTTTATAATTATTTTGAAAATTTATTCAGGTGATCCGTGTTTGTGTTTTCTAGATGGTCCGGTAGTGATATGAAGGTATTCCATGGTTTTTTGTTCTCTGTGAAGAAGATTCTCTAGTAAAGTTTCAACTTGTGTGATAAGGAGGATGGTATTTGTCCTTGATTTCGAATGCTCCAGTGGGGGTTTGAGTTGGTAATTTGATCTAGGTGGTCGGAAGAGTTGATTCAAGAGATCTTCCAACAAGAGATGGGGAAAATAATGTGTGGAGATATTTTCTTGGTTGTGCTAGGACCTAAGGGAGAGCAGACAACCCCGAATAGGTGTGTAGGGCCAGTTTCTCTCATGAATCGAATGTTCCAATGGCGATTCGATCTGAGAAACTAACCTTGGAGGTCATAAGTGTTGTTTGAGACATTATCCAACATGAGAGGGGGGAAATCCTGTGTGGAGATCTATTCTTGGTTGTGCTAGGACCTAAGGGAGAGGGGGACAATCTTATAAGTGTCTAGGGCTAGTTCTCTCAATCTCTAAATGCTCCAGTGGGGATTTTAATTGAGAAAGTGACCTTGGAGGTCATAGGCGACATTCTGGGAGAGGGGGAACAATCTCAAGAACGACAAGAGATTTCCTTTCTAGGAGAGGGGGACAATACTAGGAAAGGAAGCATATCAACCTTAGAAACCTTTATAATAGGCCTTCTCATATGGGATTCCATAACATCGGCTTAGGAGGATCTTTTAATGGGAAAACACACGTCAAGTAAAGATCACGGGTTGGAAGGAAATTTATCATGTTGTCGCCAATTGCACACTGATAAGATAAGTTATTTAACCTTTAAATTCAATATGCATGATTATTATGGTGTATTAGGAAGGTTGTATGTGCATAATTAATTTTATATTAAAAGGTAAATTAACATGTAATAGCTCTTTTATGGATTAGCATTTTTTCGGTGAATTTGCACTCCTTGGTGCTAGTATTTGCACTATAAATTTGTAAATGAAATTCTTATTATGAAATCTGATATATAACTGATTTTATGGTTGATTATGGATGTTATGCACTAGTTTTAATTGCAAGATTTAAATCTAATATATGTGAAAATAAATGAATAGCAGTAGTGATGTTATGAATTCTTGCTTTTAGTACAATTAATGGGATTTGCTTGAGGATGAATTGTACGGTAATTAGTTATAGTTTTATCAATTATTAAAGGATGATATGGACTTTCATGTGGCTGAACATGACATCCCAATATTAGGTTATGCATGAGTTAAAATAAGACACTTAGAATTTCATTCATGTTTAGAAACTATGTACACTTTTTCTATGTTGGTAGAGGTTGTTTTCAAATACTGAAAGAGATAGTTTTAGTGGTTCAATGGTTATGAAATTTGTAATGTTTAGGACTGATATTTTGGACATCCTTATAGTATTTATGAGTATTTCTTCATATTATTCTTCTTTGGGATTTGCTTATGTTAGAACTACGCAAACTAATTATTAATTAGTTGTTTATTTTCCTAGTTAATATTAAAATGAATAGTATAATGAGGAAACTTAAACTATGAACCACAGATCAGATCTTATTATATGAACCTATTTATTGTCCTAAAATAATATCATCCCTCTTCATCATTAGAGACCTATAACCTTCCTTATCAAGTAACCTAGGTTGGGTAGGTTACATGCCAATTAACAAACCCTCGGTCACATGTTTTAACATTTCAAATTAAAATTGTATTCATGTTTCAGTTGCAATCATGCATTTCCATTGGTTTGAGATATAGTCCAATTAGTTTGGAGATAAATGAAATCAACCAAGTCTTCTAAGGCTTGGCTACATCAAAGAAACTAATCCAGATACAAAGCATTTTCACAAACAAATTGTTGTCTACAATGCCAAAGTCTCCAATTTTTCAATTCATTCAAACTTTAAATATAGGGATATAAATGGGTTTGTAAAATTACACATAACAAAGTCCATAATGGAATGGATCTTCTAGTTCAAGTACAAACCAAGCATTTCCACAATCAAAACAACTTAGAGCAAAAAGGAGAATGTATTCTTTTTGGTCCCATTTTAAAATTTAACAATAGAGTTCTCAAATGTGAATTCCTAGATTATATCCAAAATAATTAGAATAGCTTTAATTTTCCTTAAATTCCCCATCTAAATATACACGCTTATATCCAAATTACGTATTGAAGTAAATACCATTCTAAAGAAGATGACCTGCATAAAGAATCAAGTCTTCTTAATTTCACCATCATATAATTTGATTCACCTGCAAAATTTCTTCACAAGTTCCATCAATTTAAAAGTGATGGGTTCCATATGCAAATACACCAACAACAAGGTTCTGAATGTAATAGGTTGCAGATCCAAATTTACCAACAATAAGGTTATATGGATTTGCATCGAAAAGAAACTAATTTTACACATTCACATTTAGTTGAAAAATTGAAATTTTCCTAATTACATTATATGCATTCCATAGTTTAAGGATAGGAGACAACAAAAATAGAATGTAGAATTTCATCTTCCAATGCCCAAATAGAAAGCAACTTACAATAGAGTTTACATTTCATAATTACCATAGTAAAATTATATATATAAACAATACTAGTTAGTTTCTCTTTATTATCCAAGCCTTATCATAGACTTCTCCTGACTACAAACTATGTCTAGCCCAAGTGGTTGTGGGATGGAGTGTTATCCTCCCCATCTAGGTTATATTCTTGTAAGTGACATGTTTAGCGCATAATGAGTACAAGTACGTTGAAAAAAATATACTTCTCCCAAACGGTCCATGCATGCACTTGCTTCATGTCCAAGTGACCAAAACTATAGCATCATAAACATGTCAAAATATATAAATTGCATTAATATGGCCAAGCTTCTACAACTTTTCAACATAGATATGTGCTATCAACCAAAATGGCACTTCTCAGTCCGAGTACTAACATCCAATATGTCGAGACACAAAAGGACAATAGGATTGAAGTTTCCCAAACACTATAGATGTGCATGACCATTGATACATAAACTCCTTAACAACTTAAGACATTTTCATTTGGAGATTAGGGATGCACACATGACTATTTGCATTGCAACCCGCCTGTACATTAAACACACGAGTTTCCTTTGAGCAAGGAGCGTGTCACATGCGACTTTCCTATATACATACTCGCATGTACCTTAATTAAATGATAAAAAATATAAATCACGATTAGTTGAGATCAGTTGATCCTTAATCAATAACTATCTCAACTGTCTCAACCATCCTAACCTTCAAAACTTCTCTATTTCCCCATGTATAAATAGAGGGTATGGGATGGCGATAATCAATCATTATTAGAAGAGAAAATTCATGCTGGTGGTATGCCTTGAGACCTCTTGGAGCAGTAGAACTCAATGTCCTCAGTTTGCAGAGGATTCCTTGTTTCAGAAGCTAGGTTGTAATCTTACCATTCTCCGTTTATGAATAAAGAAATTTGTTCTTCCAATCTTTGTATTGTTGCTTTCTCATGTATGATGGATGATGAATGATTTTAATGATGTTATTATGAATATGTATTTCACTAACCATTAATATATACATGAGATACTGCTTGAAGAATTTTTCTTTTAATAGGTGAATTGGGAGAGCCCTAGAAGCTTTGAAGGAAACTAAAAGAGGAGAAGACCGAGCTTGGATCAACCATCATAAACCGGGTAAGTCATGCCTTCTTCCTATTCCTATTTCATTTTCTAGATAAGTTGATTGGTTGCAAGTATATTAGTAATTTGGTAACCCCAGAGACCCTAGGTTACAAGGGTGCATTGTCTTGAACAACAGAATGGGTGACTTTGCTAGGGAGTCCAGCCTGCTATGGGTCCATTCTTTAGGTTCTCTTACTGGCCTTTGCTTCTTTTTTATTCTAGATGTGTTCAGTTTGTTTTGGCATTTGATTTATAGTTTATCTTGTTTAGAGACTTGTTGCTAGTCTTTTTTCTTTAAAAAATTTTAGCAGCACATGCGGGTTGTCTACCTAGACAGTCGCGTGTTTCATTGTGTACATGCGGGTTTCCTCTTGGACAGTCGTGTGTTGTATGTGAGTTGTCTGTATAGATAGTCCTGTGTTTCCTATAAAACTATTTTGGTTTGTTAGGTTTCTCTTGTCCCTGATTTTTGGATTTTTGATTGCTTGTGAGGTTATGTTTATGACATGACTATGTGAGTCTGAGGTCTATACGTCACATCGTATACTTGATTTCGTCAAGTTCTTGAGCCTTTGTGTTTGATTTTATTTCATTTGTGAGTGTAGGTGGTCCTCCTACTTGGTTTGTAAGTTAAGGTTCTTGTGTTTTAGGTTAGTGATCAAGTCCTTGAATGCTTTATACTCTGTACTGCTTCCTGTAGTCTCATTGTGTCACTATTATCTTTGTGGATCTATTAAACTTTTAAGTTTGTTAGTTTCTCCAAGTGAGGGTTTGTTCCAGTCTTCTTCCTCTTGGTTGAAGTAGGTCACTTTGGGATCCTTTTACCTCATTTCATTGTTGTACGCTTAGATTAGTCAAATTCGCTCAAGTTTGCATTTATTTGCATTGTGGTTTTTGAAGTTGTTTGAAAAGAAAAGACAAAAATATTTTGCATTAGGTTTCATGCAGCATTTTTTTTTGTTATTTTTCAAAGAAAATTTCGAAAATTATGAAAAAGTATTGTAGTTTCTCATACTTAATTTTAAGTTCAATAACTTGCATTTACAAAAAGAAAAGAAAAGTTGGCTTAGTAGTTGCAATTTGCATTGAAAACTTACTTTCATGCAACATTTTTTGCTTTCTCTTATCGAGTCTATAACATCACATAAGTTTCATGCCATTTTCCTCTCACTAAAAACAACCTATTAAAAAGAACGATATAATTTAAAATTTATTAGTAAGTTTTCTTTTTTAGGCTCTTACACCAACTAGCTTAGGCTACACTTGTGGATTATGGAGTTTTAACTCTTCACAAGTATTTGATTTTAGATGTAGTTGGCCAATCACTAGGTAAATCATCCTTTATGTTGATTGTATCTGGGAAGCTCCTCTCAAACAGAATTTAAGGATGAGGCCGTGTGAGGACCTAGACTGAGAAGATAACCCTTTGATTCCTTGTTCAAGCATAGACCAAGATTTTTATGCATCTAGGTACTTCTGTCAATACCACCTCTTTGGCCCCATGCGGTGCTAGTGTTGACAAGGTTTCAAGCTTTTCTACCCTACCCATGCATACGAATCAAGATTACAACTATCCCCCCAGACTTTCAGTATAGTTGCGGTATCCTTTAGTCTCTTTGACATTTAGGGTTCATACATAAGTATACTAGAAGGCTATTTTTGGTCTATCTTGGACGAGCTTGGATGGTAACCCTGGTAGAAGGTGTGGGAGGGTAGTTTTTTTATTCCTTCACTTGTGCCTAAGAACATCTGCAGGGATGCCAAGTAACCATCTATCAACTTTCTTCTGGAAGGCACATCTTATACCCGTTTGTCTGTTTGGCTTGAGGAGATTTTTTTTTAGTGAGTGTTGTGTGGTTTGTTTGTATTTAGTCGGCCTTTAGGTGTGTAAAGAGTCAATTTTTATCCATGGAGGACCAACTTCTCAGAAGTTCAAGAAGGTTGAAAAACCTTACTCCATATTTTATAGTGGAGCCTCCACCGCCCCCTCAAAGGCGGAAATTAGATATTGACGGTTCTTTCAAACCGGTAGGAGTAAGCAAAGTTCCAAGTGAACCAGAACTTAGGACCAACTGAGTTGATACAATCATAGTAGAGATTGAGGACTTGCAGGCTGAAAATTTTGCAAGAAACTTTAACCCCCCTCTTACTGACTCAAATGATCCTGTGATCATCCAAGTTCTTCCATTCACTTCACCTGTGATTGGTGTTCCCGTGAGCAGCATTATGGCAATCTTTGCAGAGGGTATGTCTACCCCCACTTCAGCCATGTTGGCTGGAGGAGTACCACCTACCCTGGTTGGTACTCCTAGACCAAGTGCATCTACTACACCTTTATCACCAAGTAGCTAGGGGGTTCAACCACCGACTTCCTTGAATGTGGTAAGTCCTTCTAGTGGGGTTGTCACTGGGATTCCCAGTGCACCTTTTTCTTCACCCTCTTTTATGCACACTGCTCAGAGTGGTCCATTTGGATCCTCTTCATTTGTCCAGGGATTCCCATGGAATGGGGGGCACATTCCCCCATCTATGCCTTATGTAGGTCCTACACCTGCACATGTGGGGATTCAGTTTGGAAATACAAACACTTATTTTCAAGGTTTCCAAACTTCAGTTTCAGCTCTGTTTACGATCTCTCCTTTCTCGCTTTTTAGTGGAGGGATACCCGATCCAGTATTTCATACTCTAGTTTTGTCTGGAGGGGCTCAAACTACTTATACTGCACCGCATGTAAATAATCCATTGGCTTATGGGTGGAATCCATTTCAAAGTAGTCCAACTACTTCACAATCGACAGCTGGGGGAAACCCCACCTTTACATTTGGGAACCAGGGGGCAGGTCCTTCTGCCTCCCAAACTCATGCTTTTCAAGCTCCGATTAGGCCTAAACTTATGTTCCTGGAAACTTTAAACTTGCTAGATTTGACCAAGTTGATGAATGACCCGGTGAAACATAGTTCCACATGGCCACCTATTCCAACCAAGTTACCCTTAGACATTCCCAAGTTTGAGGGAAAAACTGGTGAAGATCTAGGTGCCCATATCACCACTTTCCATTTATGGTGCTCTTCCAACTCACTAAACAATGACACTATTCGGTTGAGGCTGTTCCAAAGAACTTTGACTAGTGTTGTAACAAAGTGGTATATTGAATTACCTTCTGTTGTGTTTGAGAGTCTTTGGGACTTAGCTAATGTATTCTTGAACGACTTCCAAATTCATGTCTGGTATGATGCCGGCATAGACCTCTTGTCTAATTTTAGACAAGATAAAGCCACTCACATTTCGGATCATATCCAAGAGTGGCAAAGATGGAAGAGGATCATAAAAGCCACCATCCCCCTGAGTTCTTGTTAGAGTGGTTCCTTAAATATTTATTGCCTTATATATCTAAGGATGTATCCACTTCGGGGGTGATCACTGAAGAAGAGGCCATCCTCAGGGCCCAGCAGATGGATTTGATATATGCTTAGTTTGGGATATTGTATGAATTCATACCTGAGGCATCACGGTCTACACATAGTGTCGAGAAACCCAAGCCTAGACCCCATGCTAATGGCATGGTTGGTTTAGTGAATTCTCCCACTGTAGAGTCTTTGGCCAAGCAACTCCATGAGTTGTCCATCAAGAAATATACAGCAGAGGAAGCAAAGGCTATCCCCTCACCCCAAAAGGCAAATGTTTTTTCTCAATCCTCCCAAAAGGGAAATCAGTAGCCCAGTGGGAAAAAGAAGAAAGGTAAGAAAGGTTAGGGAAATCAAAACAATCCTAAACCCACGAACAATGTTGATGGGGGCAAGAAGGATAAGAAGAAGGTGAAATTTCCTTGTAAGTTGTGCCAAGGAGATCACTTAACTCATCAATGCCCTCTCATTGATCAAGCTCAGAAGTTTCTCAAAACCCAACAATCGGCTGTTCTGAAGGATCCTTTTCCCCAAGGATATAATGCGGCTTCTATTTCTAATGTCGCTGGGGGAACTTCGGGTGCTGCTCCTGACCAAAGTTATATCAAAATGGTACTGTCTAGTACCTTGCTCCAAACAAGAAATAAAAATTATGAGACGGAGGCTCCTGAGAAGGGTAAGTCTGTTGGTGAAACCTCTAACCCTCTCACAATCGATAAACCTGCTGATCCAATGCCCAAAATACCGAAAGGTATATTTAAAAAGGAATTTCACAACCCAAACTATAGGGCTGCTTCTAACTGCTCTGTGGTGGAATATTTGGCCCAAACCCCTTGTTCGATGTTTGCATTGGAAGTGCTTCAGAGTTGTCCCACTTAGCAGGATTCCCTTTTAGAATCTTTAGTTAGCATGGATTCTTCGAGTCTGATGGCAAAGTTCAATTTATCAGATGTTAAGATGCGCCTACCATATCATGTGGCCTTATTGGTAGATGTCATCCACGGTGGTAAAACCATTGGACGCATAGTTGTTGATGAGTGGGATTCCACATGTGTCATGTCTCTTTCTTGCTGGAAGGATTTGGGTTCCCTAGAACTTGTTCCGTCAAACACCTTTCTTACTACTTTTGAAGGGAGGTCTTTGTGGCTGCATGGTATCTTACCATTTTTTGAGATTAAGTTGGAAGGGAAAGCAATGTCTATTGAAGTGGAGGTGATTGATACTCCATTGGACTATAACTTGCTTCTAGGAATAAGTTGGACTTACGCTATGTGTGTGATTTCCTCGGCTGTCCTTCGAGTAGTGGTTTTTCCACATGAAGGAAAGTTGGTTACTATTGACCAACTCAATTTTGCTCGAAGGGGTCGTTTGGAAACGAATGAGTCCACGGTACCATTGGTTGATCAGGTCAATCCTGCTATAGAGAGCTTGGGGGTTGGTATGTATTCATCGTTAGTGAGCACATTTGATATCCCAGCCCCGATAAATTATCTAGGTTCCATGAGTGTGGTGAAGTCTATCACAACGGTTGTCAATAGAACTGATCTGTGGGTCCTTTTTACCCATTACGAACCTCAGGTTCCCTTATTAGCAATGGAAGTGGCTTACCAAGATATAGTTAACACCACTATTGATCTGGTTTTGAATCCTTCTACAGTCTCAAAGGAGTCAGAAGAAGCTTATTTGCCTGCATGGGCAAAGAACTCTTTATATTTAGATGATTGCTCAAACATGGTTTTTCCTTCAGATGAAGCCATTTTGGAAGCCATGAGTGGGAGAGACAAGATCTGTGAATATATTCATCATAGATCCTACTTCAACAACCTGGAGTTCGACATGAGACTGGCAGAAGATGTTATTCCCATCAATGTCTTTGTAAAACCTAAAGTCATCGAAAATGTGTATATTGATGTAAACTCTTCCTCAGAAGAGGTTGCCATATATATTGCTCTGTTAAAGGTATTTTGTGACGCATTTGCCTATTCATCTATACTAGGCATAGATCCATATATCGTTGAACATGGAATCCGAACCCATCTCGATTCTAAACATGTTCGACGAAGACTGAAGAAGTACTATGCTTAGGCTCGGTGCCTTTTCTTGTATTTTATTGTATGTAATTTTATGTACAATAGTTAGTTGGTTAGTGTTCTTATATCATCTAGTGATTGTTACAGATGTCAGCTGAGTGGTCCATAGGTTTTGCAGATGGCGCTAGTCGTCATACTTGTAACCTAGCTTCAGCCGCATGGGTCATCTATTCACCCTCAGGACAGCTAGTTACCTCTAGAGGCGCTTGTCTAGGTCCTGCTACCAATAATGTGGCAGAATACAGGGTTATTATTGAGTTATTATGGGATGCCTTGTCACATCGTATCACCCAGTTGGAAGTCAAACTTGACTCTCAACTGGTAGTTTCCCAGCTCAATGGAGCTTATCAGGTGCGAAACCCTACCTTGTTACATAATTTTTTGCAGGTTAGATTACTTGAAAGAAATTTCGATTATATTTCATTTAATCACATTCCACGTAATGAAAATACATCAACTAATGCATATCCAAACTATATTCTCGATTGGAACTTAACACGCATTTTGTAAAATATACACAACAGATACATTTGGAACACATATAAATAACCAGGATATATATATATATATATATATATATATATATATATATATATATATATATGTAAAAATATGTCTATAAATAGGTTGAGTTTTGATCCTAAGATCCAGTCACAACTGTGAAAATATACAAAAATATACAAAAATTTGGATCGCAATCTATAAAATTCCTATAGATCTAGGCCTAAGCACCCGCATCACTAGCGTCACCAGAATCATCAGCTTCTTCAGCTGCAGCAACCTCTTCAGCTTCTATATATACTAGAACGGCCCTGGCTTCCCTCCTCAAGAGGCATATCCCGGTAGGTGGAATCCCTACAACAAATTCTTGCATGATAGTAGAAATCTACTCAATCCATATAGTCGGCACTCTTTGGGTCATCCTGGCCAGCTTTTCCTCGAGTACCCTCATCAAACCCTAGTCTTCACCTGCTACAGGCTGCACATACATCCTGGGATGCACATCAGGGCAAATAGGTCCAACATCTGCATTTTAAACATTAAAATGGATTAAAAATTCTTATACATATGTATCTAATTTTATGACAAAATTCATAAAAATTTAAAAACATAAAAATCAAAATAACTAGCTCTCCCCATATGCCTCCAAGTGGGAGGATGAGCTCATTTTCTCCTCGAAAGTCTAAAACTGCATAAGGAAACTACTCAAGTGCTGGTAACTACCATCCCCACCACACATAGAAGTCATCATCGTATACACCCTGGACTGATCCTCCCCCACCTTGGCAAAGGAAGACTTCTCCCCACCTGGTCAACCTAGGTTGGCGAGGAGAGAAAGTTGGAAGTGGTATCGTAAGGTTGATAGAGGGCACTCTCTCAAAGAATAATGCCACCAATATACTCGAATACCCAAAATTCTTGTGGTGTCCTCTCTTACAGTCAGAGAGTTGTTTCTTCATGATTGGGATTATACCTGAGCACTGATCAAACATAGTTCCATGTAAGCACTCCACTGCCACTCTCATTTGTGTCTGAGTGGCGAGATGTAATGATGAATATCCTGTAACCCTTACTATAGTACGTACCACTACCTGTAGTGGGAAGTTCGTGATATGAACAATTGGGATGCATGATCCATTTTTCTGACTCTCAGGCATACAGTAGGTGTCCACATAATCTTAGACACGCATGGGGTCTCCACCCCTGCCAATACCTTCGAGGTTCATAGGAATACCCCTGCAAGACAACCTCATGATGAAATATATGTCTTCTAAAGCTATCTCCAAGATCTCACCTTGAATATCAAAAGTTCTGAGGCCATGATCCCAGTGGCTAATCAAATATTCAAGCAAGTGGACATTGGCCCGCATTGGATAAGTACAAAAGAACTTTAGTAACCTGCATTGTCGTAATGCATGCACAGTGGGGGAATCATGGAGGCATTGCAGTCGATATCCTCATGTTCTCATTCCCTCCATTCTAAAACCATGTTTGAACCTGCCCATTTGACCATTATTAAACATTAGAATCCATTAAATTCTTTTAATTTGGGCCATAATTTTAAAAAAATCCTATGTTACGCAATACACGCGACTGGCTTTTAGACAGGTCATGTGTCACACGTGAGTTTCCTTCAGGTGGGTTGCATGTACAACAAATGCATGCCACTATATAAGTCATCTACACGATTGTACTGGGCAAAATCCCTAGGGTAGGCCCAAAACATAAAAAAAATCATGAAATGAAATTTTAAAATGTTTGGAATGCAAGAGAGGAGAAAGCTAGCTAACCTGACACTTGTGGAATTCGAAATCATCCACCGGTTTGTCCGTGTCGAGCAATCCAAGTCAGAGGTAAAATATTGCTAAATTGGGTAAAAACATGAAATGGTATGTTTTAATTCTATTTTTGAACTATATAAAAAAAAATTCAATTTTTGGGTTTCTAGCCTATAGTTTGAAAATTATTTTTATAATTGAACTAATACCATGTCCTTTTTCCTAATGCATTAACAGGTTCGAAGTCTTTTAAAAGTTGTTATCCACTCATATAGGGTAGGATTTGGGTCTTTCATATGTTATTATGCATCTATACCTTATCCACTCTTGACCCTAGGTTGACATCTTTGACCACAGACTATGGTGTTTAACCATTTTTGCCTCACCTACATCATTGTTCTTTTGTGGATAGAGCCTCC
Organism: Pseudotsuga menziesii; assembly: GCA_001517045.1. NCBI lineage: Eukaryota > Viridiplantae > Streptophyta > Pinopsida > Pinales > Pinaceae > Pseudotsuga > Pseudotsuga menziesii. The sequence continues at coordinate 27,603 of LPNX010116023.1, forward strand.
CTTCCATGATTACCTTAGTTTAGAATACTTTGTCATATTTTGGTACTCATGTTACATTTGTCATAGGTTTAGGGGAGCCTTCTTAGCTATTTTTCACGCCAAATTGAGCCTCATTTTGGTCTCTTTCTACAAGCTATCCCTTTTTTATAAGGTTCCCCACCCTTATGGATTTTCTTTAGGCCTAGGTCTAACTCCTCAAAATAGACTTGACTAGGTCGAGTAAACTTGTCAATTTAGGCTCGTTAAGAATACGTGAATGGGTGGGGTCTTGTTGGATCCCGGAGGACAAGTGGAACAAAGGTTTGCTTGGGGTCTGGGCTATAGAACCAACAATGAAGCAGAGTGGTTAGCCCTTCTTTAGGGTCTTCAACTCATTCGAGACAAAAAGCTCCGGAAGGTTTTAATATTTGACGACTCCAGGCATGTCATCTATAAGATGATCAATGGATATCCCACTAGAGCGATAAAATGTCACCGGTTGTATAAAAAAGCTAAGCTTCTCATGTCCAAATCTTTCGAGGTTTTTCACATTCTTCGACTTAACAACAAAGAAGCGGATAACATGGCTAATGTTGGCGCCAGTCTTCCCCTTGGCCACTTTAGCCTTGATGGAAATCCTTCATACATCAAGTTCATTCCATGATGAGACGCCACAAATCTCATTCCTACATTCTCTTCATGCTATGTGTTAATATGAAGACTTTTCCCCTTAATAAAATGTATGGTTGCCTCCTAGGTTTTCTTCCCCCTCATCCCTCTCCTTCCCTTCTCCCGACCCCCCTCCTCTTCTCCTTTCGCTTCCCCCCTCTCCCACCACCTTCCATCCCTCATTAGCCTCCCCCCAGCTGGCCCTCTCCTTCCCTTTCCTTTTGGCGGCTCCTTGCTTTTAATTTCGTGTCCGTATGCCCTCCTCCACTTACCGCGTGGACTATCCTTCCCTCCTCAGCTGCGGCTGAATTAAAGACTAGAAGGCTCTCAATTTATTGCCTCTCCTCGCACGATCATTGCCTCTTCATTCCCTCCTCTATGTCGCTTCTCTGCAAAGACTCGTTCCATCACTCTGCTCCGGAATTTGAATATGGTTCTCCAGACTCTGTGAGCTTTCTTCTGAATGTAGTAGCTGGAATTGGGGGAGGGAGATTGGTGGGAATTCTGTGGCATGATCTCCCTCTCATCCGCGCCTTTGTAAAGGAGCTCCTTGCTCTGTCTGCCTTCTCCCTCTGTCATTGTAGTTATCCTTCAGCGTCCTGGGGTTCTGTTGGCACAACTCTTTCTTGTGAAGACAGTCTGGTTCGGGTTTTGGGCTGTATATGCACTGGTTGGAAAAGAGGAGCAGTGGGAATGTTGTCATGCACAGGCAGACTTGGGATTTCTTCTTTGCAACAGGAAATTGCAGTTCTCAGGTGTGTTATAAGTGAACTGTGGGTGGACTGTTTTGTTTTTCCATTGAATAGCCACTTCTCCTGTATCGTAATTGTGGCCGATTCTGGAGGTATGGCTCACGTTGGTGACAATGCTGGGTTGATGGACATTAAAAAGAATTTACGCAGGCTGTATGAGATGACAGCGATTGGGGTTATGGATAAGAAATAAATGGCCAAGGAAATCAAAATCATGAATGAAACTGTGAGATACACATCGCTCCAGGTTAGCAACCATGATGCCTGTATTGATGATAACAAGAGCAACCTGCGCGAGCTGCTGGCCAAGGTGGACAGAATTCAGGAAGACCTCGAGAAGCTCATCTCCATGAACCAGGGCAGCAGGGTTAACAAAGTAGATGAAGAAGTTGATCATCCCATGGAAGAAGAATCGGTTGTGTAGCCCAGGGCTATCAAAGGCAACCCTTAACTTATGTCTTTTGGCTTTTCTATTTCAATTTTGTATGGGTAATGTTTCTCTTTATATTTCTATGTAGCCAGTTCGTGAGGGTTTATACAACCCGATTCAATAGCAATTTTGGAACAATCATATGCACTGTCTCATGGGAAATTATCAGGACAAGCCAAATGTGCAGCAATTTTGATCTGTCGGCTCTATATATTTTGCTTTCTATGTAATGAATGGCTGTGCACAGCCTGTTAATATATTCTCCCTTTCTGTTTCTATTAAAAAAAAAGAATACGTGAATGGGCATCCACATTGGTGGTAGGTTATCGCTTTTTCGGACCATGTGGAATAATGCAAAAAAGGAACACTCTCTTTTCTTTGGAATTGAGAAGAGTATTCTCAGGCATAGTTTTATCGCTTTACCGGACCTAAGGGACTAAATTTACGGGAAAGGAGCGCCCGGTATGAGCTTAGTTTTATCTTATTCGTGCTCTGGACCTAAACATGAAAAATATTTTGAGTGTACTTTATGTCTTTGTCATTCTCGTTAAACCCTAAATAACAAAACATTTAGTTTACTATTGTAATCCCCATTTCTCATAATCAAATGGATATTTTTGAGTGATCTTTCCTTCCTTCACACTCATAAAACTCAAACTATATGTTGTTTTTGAAGGGCATTGGGTAGGTGGTAATTTAACCTTTTTCGGACCTTCCTGACTCAGTACGAAAAAGGTGCACCTTACTTCTTCGAAAGCTAAGAGAGTTCTTCTGTGGTTTGTTTTATACTTTTTCGGCCTCAGGAGACTAAATTGGATGAAAAATCACCCCATGGAGTCTTCTTCGGAGTTTTCAAACTCTCAAAATATGAAAACACCAACGAGCATGTACTAATTCAGGCTCATAATATCCACGAATCAATGACTTTATCAAGCATTATTCTCTCCCCTCTTCAAGCTTGTCAAAAGTGAAGAGAGACCAGAGTTGGATTTCCTGGACTCGTTAAAATTTAATAGGAAAGATAAGGAAGAAGTACTCTCTTTGGGTTATAAACAGTGGCAACATGTCATCCTTGAATATAGCACTATCTAAACTTTCTAACACTCATGTTTCAGTTTACACTTTCATGTCATCTATCACTTTGATTCTTTACTCCTCCACTTGTCCTTTATACATGGGGAATCTGATCATGTCTCCTATATGACAGATAAGTCTCGTTGTTCTATATACAAGTTAAATGTTTCCTTGGGTCATCTCTGTGTCGTGCTCAATGTTCAAGGATTTATCCATTATTCCATCATTATCCTATCTGAGTATTACTTGTGTCTACCTTCCTGTATCCAGATCCTAGTAACTATTGTGATCCGTTGGAGGATTCATTTCCTTCCTGATCACAATATGGTTTCTCATCGGTACTTCCTGAAGACGAATACCTAGAGCTTTGATGATGGTACCTTAGGATTCACTATCATAATTGGTGGATTCCTTTTCTTCAGTTGTCAGTTTCAGTCATTATCTAACATTCTGTTGATTCATTTCCATGTTCGACTTCAACACATTCATTCACATGGTAGGGATTGTACTAGTTCCTTTGGATTTCGATGAAGACCTTAGGTTCAAAATTTATAACCTAAGTTGTGAAATACTATGTTATGATTAGTTACACAGCTTCCATATTTTGAAGACTTGTCATTGTATATTGTGGCTTCGATCCACCTTTGTAATATACATGGTCTTGTACCCATATCATATGTTGTAATCAAATATTGTAAAGGAGAAAGTGTTCCATTATATTGAACATGGCATCATATCACATTCATATGTATTTGTTTCAGGTACTCCCTGTGCTGCCTTGGACATTTGAGTTCTCCAAGATTAAAATATTGTAATGTATTTCATCCATCACTTCCCTCTGAACTCACACATTAGGGGGCATCTATTATCAACCAAAATGGCACTTCTTCATCCGAAACTGACATCCAATATGTCGGGACACAAAAGGACAATAGGATTGAAGTTTCCCAAACACTATAGATGTGCATGACCATTGATACATAAACTCCTTACCAGCTTAAGATATTTTCATTTGGATATTAGGGATGCACACACGACTATTTACATTGCAACCTGCATGTCATACGCAACTATTTTCATTGCAACCCACATGTACATTGAAAACACAAGTTTCCTTTGAGAAAGGAGTGTGTCACACGCGAATTTATTATATACATACTCATGTGTACCTTAATTAAATGATAAAAAATATAAATCATGATTAGTCGAGATCAGTTAAGCTTTAATCAATAACTATCTCAATTGTCTCAACCATCCTAACCTTCGAAACCTCTCTATTTCCCCATGTATAAATAGAGGGCATGGGATGGGGCTAATCAATCATTATTAGAAAAGAAAAGTTATGCTGGTGGTATTCCTTGAGACCTCTTGGAGCAACAAAACTCAGTGTCCTCAGTTTGTAAAGGAGTCCTTGTTTCAAACGCTGGGTTGTAATATTACCATTCTCTGTTTATGAATAAAGAAAGCTCTTCTTCCAATATTTGTATTGTTGCTTTCTCATGTATGATGGATGATGAATGATTTTAATTATGTTATTATAAATATTTATTTCACTAACCATTATTATATATATGAGATATGTTTTCTTAAAGAAGTTGTCTTTTTACAGGTGAATTGGTAGAGCCCTAGAAGCTTTGAAGGAGACTGAAAGAGGAGAAGACCAAGCTTGTATCAACCATCATTAACTGGGTAAGTCAAGACTTCTTCCTATTCCTATTTCATTTTCTAGATAAGCTGATTGTCTGCAAGTGTATTAGTAAGTTGGTAACCCCATAGACCCTAGGTTACAAGGGTGCATTGTCCTGAACAACAATATGTAAGAAAAGTTTTCAATCCCTAGTAATATAGATCCCACTTATGTTCATCATATTATCTTCCACTAGGAGTCCTATGAGCCTAGCTAACCTACCATTTCTCATGATCATTCATGGATATCAATGTTATCAATATGATGATCATGAATCAATTCACATAATCAATCTATTTATGTAATAGATTTTGATACACATGTAGTCTCTACATAATTATCACAATCCATAATGATACTTTCAAGTTTCACCAAGAAATTATCAAGATGGAGAAGAGAAGAAAACTAAGATTCAAATGTAGTAGGTGCTAACTTGAGAAATTGGAAGACTACATTCCCACAATGTAAAGCAACCACTACAAGATATTCACACATTATGGGGGGAAAATACACTCTATTAATAGATATTAAAAACATCATAGCCATTTCAAGTGTTAGAATCCTTTCCATAATTGAAGCATTAAATCAAAATGAGTGAACCATTTTATCATCCATGGCCATTACCTACTTGCAATATGTTTCTCTTATCAAGGAAAGAATGCAAGTTCCATTCTCTATAGGGGAAACTTCTATTTCCCATGTTTGTTTTTGGCTTCAACCCACATACATACGTCTTCCTTGCACAAATGTACAATATGTTCAAAGGTTGTATGACATCTAAACTTAATAAACAAGGGAAAACTAAATTATATCCACAATATTTTGTTAGCTCCTATAATTAGTAAAAAACACTTAAAGGTACTTTTATTCCTATATCCAAAAACTAAAATATATATTGACCCTAATGTTTTCCTTTCATTGTCTCTTATTTATTGATATCTCTTATATATGGTGTTTTGCATCTTGTGGTAACCTGATAAAAAGAATTAATTATTGTTCGTATTTTTCTTAATGCTATTTGTACTTGGACTTGATTTCACTTGTAAGGAAAGGAAATAAGGAATGCTAAGAAAAAATGAAAGATTTTAAACTGTGTTGATGGAGTGAAATGCACTGTGTCAATAGAAGGGGTTCTCCCCAATGAGAAATCTCAACTAGACCTAAAATTGTTTGGAATAGGGAATCCATATGGATTCTGGCGCAACCACCACTAATGAATTAAATGATGTTCAAAATTTGAAATGTAATATATTGGTATATGTGTGGCTAATATATATGCAAAATGAAAAATGATTCTACCTATCCTAGTTAGGAGCGATAATTAATGATAACAAACATAAAACCAAATGTACATTTACCACTATCCCCATAAATGAAGTTACTAAACGAATTAATGACAAAAAATATGACTAACAAGCTATTCATTAAGAATGGTCTACGATTAACAACTAGTTAGAATTCCATGTATGACTTTAGACAAATTCTAAAAGATAAACAAAAGTAAGGATGCATTATTTATTGGACAAAAATATACATGTAAAGAATTATTCTTATAGTAATTTTAATTAGCAGTGGATGATAGAAGGAATTCCATACAAATACAATATTAAAACCATTCTATATCCCAATATCTTGGCTAGAAAATGGCTTCTCCTTATTAAAATTATGCAAATAAGTTTTTACTAGAGGTGCAACAAACAAAATCCTCCCTATATTACAACAATTTTATCTCTACTTATAGATATTCTACCTAATCTTACTTATAGGAAGTTGAAAGTTTCTTGGATTATTTGGAGAGTTGGATTTTGAGTAACTATCTCTTCTTCTAGGATGTGAATATATCTATAATGAGACTAGGCTTCAAAAGTTTCATTAATGACATTGACATAGTGAAATATATGTTGTTCTATTGGAATCCTAAGCATGGCAAGGTTTCACTTTGTCTTTGAAATATTTTTATCCAATTTTCCAACAAATATCTTAATTACTCCTATTTACCTCACTAGAGTTTCCACATACATATTCAATTTTGTGATGCTAACATCGAACATGGTGAGATATAATGGTTTATTTTTTTGATGTGTTCCTCTATTGCTTTACTCACTTCATCATGTGGTAGAAATTGTTCTCAAGCCCCAAATTTTGGAAAATTATTTTTCCTGAAAATTTGTTTTTCCTTCTACCATAGTCTTTATTTATTTGCAAATTCTCTCTCCGCATATTCTTCTACCTCCCCACTAAATTCTCCCCGTGATTCTAACCTTAATTCGATATTTAGTATTTGATTTACAAGTGTCATGGGAGGCTTTGGCGGAATGTTTTTTTGTTCATTATACCATCTACTTAGTGGTACAAATATGATTTGTGTCACATGTTGATGTAGCTTCCATATATGAATATGATTATAGACACTAACAAGTTCACAACTAACATTCTAGAAAGTATGTGCCTTGTTATAAAAATACTTCAATATTATATGCAACTCAGTTTGTAATTTTGAAGCATAAGAATTACAATTCTTTGTGGTAGACCACTTGATTCTCTAAAATCAAGTTATTTATTTCTCTAGTCAATTCCTTTCTTAATTTATAGATGTAAAATTAGGTGGCATCTGAGAAAAAAACTACAACAATAGCTATTACAATTTGTTTAGTGTCATTGATATTCGAGATTGTTATCTTAGTAGAAATTACCAAACCTTGTCTTCTTGTGAGCTTTATCTTGCAATGTGATTGATTGCATTGAACCTTCTTAATATTCCAACCAAACTTGAACAACCCCAAACTAGTCTAGTGCTGAAATTTTGTTCTAGACCATGTGAAATGTTGTAAATTTCCATTACTAGGAGAAGGAAGGTGACCTTTAGTGAGCATCCATATGCCTAAAGGGTTTTTATGATATTCATAGATGTGCATTGGGTGCATTATATCTTGACCTTAAAGACTTCACACTCCATCTAATGTCCCTAATCCTCTATTACCATTTGGACATCCTCATATCCATTTACTTCATTTTGATCTCCTTCCTATGTTTATGTCTTTTTGTCCTCTTATTTTTCTTCTATCACAATCTGTGCATTCATGTCTTTTTTCATTTTCAAGTTTTTCTTTATCCTATTTGGTTTAAGATACTTGCTTAATACTTTTCTTGTGGCCTTTCTTTAATATTGGTTAAAACTAAGGATCATGTCCCTTTCTAACCATGACTCCTCATAAAATTTGGCTCTCTTGTAAATTTATTCCTTTGCCACCATTCATCTTTATATCACTAATGGTATTGGACCATCCTAGTGTCATTTTACTTAAACTTCTCTTCACCAAATAGATGGGTTTCTATGGTATCACCTTATAATTTGGTTTATTTTACATCAATTATACCATATTCTCCTACATAAAGAGGAATAGGAGGCCACAAACCATTATTCACCATGATAAGAAAAGCAACAAAACCAAAAAGATAAAATTGGTAAGTTATTTCATAGATGGTTAGTTTGTATGACACAAACTTTGGCAAAAAATTATGAGATTTGGTAGCTCCAAATACTCTGATGTAAGTGATTTATTTTAATATGTACCAATCACCTAATGTTCCTACCACTCACATTGCTTCTTCAATCATACATGGAGTTGTCTTGTTGAAAATAAGATTATACGTTGGGGCAATGGAATTGTCACCTATTTGTATATAGTTCCTCATATACTAATGTTCCCTTAACATTTGACACTATACATGAACATGGGGATCACTCAACTTCAACTTACACCCCATCCAAGGAAAACTATTAGTTGCACACAAAATATCCAGTAAGTAAGAAGATATGAAAACCTCTACAAGAATTACTAGAGCTTGATACGTTGCTCTTGAAAGTGTGTTTCTCATAGTGGTGTACAAGGTGGATACCCAACTGAAAAATTCACCATTCTTGACTATGACTATGTGATACATCGACAAGAGCCAAATTTCATTGACAATCCTTGAATACTTTTCTCCATATAATATTCTAATTCAGGCAATTTCATAGCAGTGTGGATGTCTAATGTTGGAAACTAGGTATGTTCATGCCATCTTGTATTTGAATGACATTTCCCCCAACCAATGGATCTTCATGTTCTCACCGTAACTTTTATCTTGAGTGAATTTTGCAACCATACATCTATCATGTTGATTTTGGGTGCATCCAGCTCATAATAAATACCACTTCACTTAATGGATAGAAAGAAGCAATAACTTTCCCTTGATCATTCTAAATTACCATGTGTTTGATCTCAACATGGTATATCAACCATGAGATAACCTATGTGTGATATTGCTACTAGGATAACCATTATTTTATGTATATGAGACTTCCAAATGTTGTGAAACATCTCAATGTTTGTTCATCGGTATTCACCACTTTGTGCATCAGATATTATCCTTTGCAAATGACTCAACACAAGGTTATGTGCATTGATAATCCCAAGCTTGTGCATTGATTTAAATACAATGTTTGTGCATTATATATTACAAAGTCTACACCTTTATTTAACTTAGCTTATGCATTGGTTAACATCGACCATGTGTGGAAAACACAAACCCTACACATTAACTTGTTTGAAATATTGCAAACAGGTTGGATTCAAGGCATGTGCATTATTTGATAGAATTTTGGAACACTATTTAACCCAAGAATGTGCATCACTTAATATAAATCATGTGCATCAATAGATTTCAATCCCGCACACCACTTAATAGCACAAAGAATGCATAAGATATAACACAATGCTTACACATATGTTTGATAAATGTGTGGGAATGAGTACAAGTTTTGTGTTGAAATGAACACAAGTCTTGCATTATGTATAACACAAATCCCATGAGTTGATTATCATACATAACCTTTTCTTGAGCTCAAATCCTAAGCTTAAAAAAAACAATTTCAATGAGTGCGAGGGGGATTTAATATTATGTGGATTTAGTTACATTTCTTGAATATTTGAAAGGTAACTTGGTACCTCATAATACGAGACATCAGCACTTTGATTGTAATGCATCAGTACATTTTCAAGGGTTTTCACACAATGGCATCACTCCTCTTATTTATTCTTGTAAAGTACATCTTTAGGAGGAGCCTGATGATTTTCGTCACATTTTTATGTTTGTAAAAATCACTTTAAACTTTGTCAATACCTTTTGAAACCATTCAAGATATTATTTTATATGGTGTGTCCAAAGGGTCTTCTTGTGGTATTATTTTACTATCCCAAGACCAAAATATTGCAAAGACTATACTAGTCCAAAGAAGCATTGCATGAAGATGTTGAGGCTCCCACCTATTAGGACCATATTGTTTGCCATGAATATTTCAACCAGTGGGACACTGTTTGTTCCTCTTTCCTGTATGGTACAATTCTAGAACAAAAAGACATAACAGCATATCCTTTCCCTAGATAACTGATATACTTGAGTGAACTACTCTCTTACCATAGATCTGGAGGTTTTTCTTCATTTCATTGATTTTGATGCAATGTACTATACCTGCAAAGAAAAACTAGAAACAATACAAAGACGAGAGTAACAAGATAAACCAAAAATATATATTATTGATCAAGGAATATAATAATAAATGATAAATATTCACATAAATCATATATGGGAAAGGGGAACACTTTTGTATTAAAGGATGAAAAGAGAAATCTACAACGAAAGCCTTGATTTCAATAGCTTTGTCTCCACAAGGCCTTTGACACACTCACACAACTCCAACTTTTACAAACTCTTTTCCATGCCACTCTTTCATATTTGCCTCAATACCAGACTTTAATCCAACAGCATAAGGATGCTCTACTTGGTATCTCCTCACATGATCCATTAAGCTTTCTTTTATAGGCCAAGGGAGGCTCAAATGAGTTGAGATCTTTTGGGAAGAGGATGGGGAATGATCCCTATGGGATAGGAGGTCGAGTTCCATCTATCCCAAGCAGATAAGATCATCCTCCATGAGAGCTTTCGCTTGGAATCTTCTCGAAACTTCTATTTTTTCCTTTCTTGATCTTGCTGGTGCTCCTTGCAATGAGGGTATATGCGTCGGTGCAGTATGTGATGAAGGAAAGGGCACCACTGGCACCTATTTTCAATGATCAAGGTGTGCCATCCCTTCTTGGTGCTCTTTCATGGAAGGAAAGGTGTGCTATCTAGGCTAAGAGTGGGGAAAAAGTGTCCAAAAGAGTTCTTAGCCAAGTATTTTGAGGGATTGAAGCATTGGTGTATATTTCAGGTGCAACAGAATGCCCCCCAAAATATGAAGCTAGAGGGATGTGATAGGTAAAATACTTTGTTAGATGTCAGTATGGTATCAGAGGAAAAAGAGAGATGAGTTTACATTTGATGTGAGATCAGTGACCAACTATCTGACACAATCATGGTTGCAGAACAATACACTACAGATCCATGATGATGACTATATCATGGGTACCAATAATACACCGTAGATCCATGATCAATAAGACTGAAGACAGAACATGGCTATGAAACATACAAAGTAGATCCATGTTACCCAGACTCAATAGTGGACAAAACCACCAAATATACAATGTGGATCCATGTCATGACTTCAAATAATACTCCATCACAACTTGAGGATAGGCACATATTCAGGTGAATACCTAACCACTCAGGGTCTTCATTCCTATCCCAAACGATATGATTCTAATCATGTGAATATATTTCCTAATGTCGAACATGGTAGAAACCACTTAATTAGAGATCATTGATGTATATCGTCAACAAGTGCGAGGGAAATCACCATTGATGTCAATGATTCCCAAGGTATCTCAGTACATTCTCCTAAGTGTGAATAAAGGACTTGAATTCAAACACTCAATAGAATATTTCAATAAGAGGTCATTGATGAAAACCTACTATCAAAATCGAGGAAACCTGCCATTAAGGCATGCATGCTTTAACGTACTAGACTTGGTTTCTAAGTCCAATGCTCGAATGATGTGTTGAAGTCAACAGGAATAAACTCGTTGAAGGAGGGACATGATGCTTCCCCCATCATCGACACGAAACATGGAACAAAAGTTGATGTTGAAGTGATGAAAATAACCATAGGACTGACTCAGATATGACCGACTTTGACGGAAGGTAAGGTGACTGGAGAGGTTGATTGCGGAGGAGGATTCCTTTGAACATTGAATGGTACAACAAATTACTTGGTAGCATTGACTCGATGTGGAAGAGACCATATGTAATGCAAGGGTATGATGATACATTCTTTGAATTAACTCAAAGGAGTTGAATGACTCACGAAAGTTGATCAACTCGGGGAAAAGTTGAATACCCAACTGTTTGAAAATGAAAATGCAAACAAGTGGCATGTTCAAAGGGTTGACTATGACCTACCATTAATACAAATGAAAGACGTTTCCCATTCCCTTAATTTCCCCGTTGCGAAGGATGAGTGCCTATTTTCATTTTAACGAGTTCAAAGAGGGTAAGAAACACTCATTATAGCTCATTAGGGGATGAATCCATTCTCATACGTTTTATGAACCTTAGAAAGGAGGGGTTCATTCCCAGAAAGGGTCCTTCGTCATTTGATTTTGTGAGTCCAATGAAAGTGAACTCATTCGTCGTTTCATGTTTAGAGAGTCTGAAATGACTAAGAAGACTCCAGGGTGGAATTTTTCGTAAATTTAATCTTTGAGGCCCGAAAAAGTATAAACTAATGCTCGGGAGAAATCTTTTAGTTGTGATGAACTAGAGTGCGCCTTTTTTGTAAATCATTCCAATCTATCTGAAAAAGGGGTAAACTACCATCAACTAGATGATCATTCAAATACTTTTACAACCGTGAAAACATCAAGTTCGCTTGGCGATCTTTTCGTGTTTAGGGAGGCTGAAAAGAGTTTAAAAGTAACTCCATAAGGGGTGTCTTTTTTCATAATCCAGTTTTAGAGAGTCTAAAAAACAGTAAAAGTGCACTTGATACCCCTTCATTGGGTTTCTAACGAGCATGTCTAAGGCATAAAAGACGCTCGGTACTTTTTCATATTAGCTACGAGTGTGAAAAAGTCAAAAGAAACTCATAACATAGCCAAATGCATCGCGAAAATGTCCTGAAATCTTTGAAAACAGAGTTAGAACAAATTCACTATGAAAAATATAGGAAATACATGGAAAAACCTTAAAAATTCAAATATTTTAATTGACTATTATTAAATAAAACCCAAAAATTGATATAAAAGAGGGGAATAGTAAATATTTTTTACCGTTGTGAATTTACCATAGTGTTGGAGTGAATTTGGTGCAAATAGGGTTGATTTTCAACTGAGGATTCCGAGAGTTATGGACCACCTCTGCTCAAACCGCTTGGACCAAGTAAAAGATAAACTTCATCCCTTCAATTTCACGATGCATTTTTTTGATTTCAAGTCAGTTTTTTGAGCTTTTGGAGTGTTTCCCCAAGTGGACAAAGCGTACCCAGGATGGTGCTTTTCTCCCTTTCAGGTGGTGCACCGGCGCACCTCTCAAAAGAGGGAAAATCACCTAGGGCTCTCTGTTAACACAGGGAAAGAGCGTTGGCACTCTGTTCTCCTACAGAAAGTGCTCCAACAGCTAGGGTACTTAAAAAAAAACAAAAAATAACTACTCTTTTGAAAATTTTATTTCTTTCAAGGGTTTTAACATGCTTCTAATGGATGTTTGAATTGTTTTGGTAGGAAAAACTACTCGCAAAATGGTTATTTGGAAAGAAATACAACATGAATTGGATGACATTCAAGCATAAAATGACCCAATGACTGTGAGGGCACTCCGTGAGTGTGGGATTCTCAAATTTTTTAGATTACCACAGATGAGGGCTTATGTGCGTCTACTGGAGAACATGATCTGAATGTGGGACCCGAATCAACAAAATTTCGTGGTCCAGACCCATGTTTTGACAACAGATGTGGAATACATCTAGTTCTTGACTGGATTGTCCCACGGGGAGAGACTGGTAACATTGACAATTTCACGAGGTGGTGAGTTATATGTGGATGATTTGATTGACAAGTACTTCTCAGTGGGGACTCATTCCCAAGGAGGGAAAATTCCTATCAAACACATAGTGGATAGACCCCTACAGACCATAGCCTTCACAATTAAGAAGGTTGTGGGCAGTAGATCAGCCCATCTGAGTACACGGGCTCATATTCTATACGCAGTAGAGTGTATGGCTCCTACAATATTCAAATAGAGCGAGGGGTTATTGGTCAACTTGAAACACCAGTTAACCAAATATCAGAGAGGGGAGCTGAAGCAATTTGGCTATGGAGTGATAGTGGTGTCTTTCTTCTTGGAGAGGGTGCCACTAATGAGACCTCAGGTACCATTGAGCATACTAGATTCTGAGGATCCTCAGATGAGCAGGTGGGTGGATTCCATGGAACGCCATGGTGGCAGTGGAATCCCCAGGGTTACCTATAGACCATTATTCTTTCGTTGGCTGCAAATCCAACTGTGGATGGTAGAGGACTATGCTTATGCAGGGACAGATTTCAGAGATGATCCTGACCTTCCACTTCCAGAGGGAGAGCGGTGGGCCGACCGAGGTAAGAAATATACCACTATACATGTTTTTTTGTATTGTATTTCATATTTCATTTTTGTTTTGTTATTATGATGTAATACTGATATATGCAAAAATGTTTTGTGCAGACATAGGTCCTTCTCGCCCGGCATGGGCTTCACCTATAGAGAGGTGGGGAGAAGTCAAATATATGGTATTCAAGAACATTGAGGCAGATGAGGAACTCCATGAGATTGAGGAGAACCTCCAGTGATTAACTATAGGCATTCTTGATATTTCTATTAACGATCTTCCTAGGCACTACCACCGCCATACTGCAGGGGTTTCTAGCCATTTTGGGAGGTTACTCCATCGAGTGGCTCAAGTCGTTATGTGCTTCTATGAGCACAAGGATTAACCCATAGTGGATCCCTTATATTGTTTTGTACTACATCTATACTAAAAGCTTCGAAGCTTCAGTTTTTTCCCTATGTATATGTATTTGAAACTTTGATAGTTCCATACTTCGAGTGACTTGAAAGCTTATGGATTTATTCTTTTTGTATCTCAGCACTACTTTTATACATAAAAAAAAAAAAATTATTTACAAATGTGTGTGTAAATGTGTAATGCGAATGTATATCTACTTATGTTTTTTTGTGTTTCAATGTCTGAAATTAATGTTAAAATGAATTTAAATATGAGCAAGATACCAATCCAAGAAAAAATTTTCTAAGGAATCTTCCACAGCATTTAGATGTCTCGGGATATGTTGATAAGAAAAATGCTCAAATGACCTTTCCAAAATCCTAACTCTTCAAAACACATGAAGGAGTAAGGGGTTCTGAATGGTGTAGATCTAGTTTAACTGATGTACAACCAACCTTGAGTCTAGATAAACCCCAATCTTACTTACGTCATTAGCCAAGGTTTTAGTCAACAAACCAATCACTACATGATATTCCACTAGGTTGTTTGTTGCGGGGCCCAAACAAGTTCCTCCTAAACTCACCAGATTGCCAGTAGGAGAGTATAGTACCTAGGCTGCTGACGCAAGATTCAAGGTGTAACGATTAGCCCCATTTGTGAAACCTATATAGGTGTTCATTTGTTCATTTTAAACATAAGACTACATAAATAGGATTTTGAAAGACACTTAACATTCACACTCAATCCACACTTCTCAAAAAACACACAACACTCTATAAACAATATGTACAACAACCCTATGATAGATGTCTTAGGCATAGTATTTTTTGAGGTAGATGCCATTGCAAGGCTCTCCCAGGGGTATCTCATTTTAATCTATCAAATCGTATGCTCCTTTATCCAAGAAATGGCTCACAATGTAAGGCCCATGCCACATAGATTCCAAATTCCCAGCTCCCAACTTGTCATGCTTCTGGTCGTAAGTCAAGACCAGGTCACCTTCATTGAAGGAGCGAGGTTGAATGGATCTATCATATTGAGCTTTCATCCATCGTTTATGCACCTTGTTTGCTAAGGTCTCATCAGGACGGTTCTCGTCAAGCTTGTTTAAATACAAGAAACGTTCTTCTTTCGGGGCGGTCTTGGATAGTAGTTCCACTGCGAGCTTTAGAGAAAGGATTTCACATTCTATGGGAAGAGTAACCTCTAGTCTGTACACCAGCTGAAAAGGTGTAAAACTAGTGGATGTCTTAACGGTGGTCTGGTAGGCCCATAACACGGAAAATAGTTGAAAATTCCAGTTAGACTTGGCATGTCTTACCATCTGTTGAAGGGTTTTTAAAAATTTATTGATGGATTCACCTGAACATTGGCCTACAAATAGTAAGGTGTAGAGTTATCATGGAAAAACCCTAACTTAGCACTTAATTCTAACATAATGATATTTTTAAAATGTGACCCGTGATCGGTCACAATGGCCGTAGGGATCCCGAATCTAGAGATGATATGGTTGAATAGAAAAAGAGAAGTTGTTTTTCAATCCTCAACATAGGTGGGAATAACTTCATCCCATTTAGTGAAATAGTCCACGACCATAATAATGTAACGATGACCCCCTGCTGTGGTAGGTATACAATGCACGAAGTTAATGCCTTATTTTACAAAGGGGACAACTGTTATAACAACATGCAATAAAGCAGGATGGGTGTGCTTTTTCAGTGTAAACAACTGACAAAGTGGGCACTTCTTGACATCCTCTATGCAATATTTGAATATTGAGGGCTAAAAATACCCAGAGCATAATATTTTCTGGGCAGTAGCCATCCCAAAAAATGACCGCCACAAACTCCGTGGTGGCAATCATTCAAAACTATCTCAACCTCTTCATGAGTTAAATAGCATCATAATACTGTATCAACGCCCTGACTAGATAAGGTATCATTAATGATCGGGTAGTATTTAGCGTGATGGCAGATGTGACTACGTTCATCACGAGTTGCATTAGGCTGAAATCCTTGTGTCTCGAGATAGAGAATTAAATATCCATACCGAGGGCAGTCATACTAATGAGGAACAAGGATTCATTGGGCAATGAATCGATGGGGTCTGTTCCCTCAGTAATACAGGGAAGGCCACACATAAGCTCGACGAATACAAGAGACTTGTTGGAATTGGATTTCACAAATTCTAGCTCAAACTCCTGGAGAATGATAATCCAACGAGATTATTTTCCCCCAAGCACCTAACGAGCCAATATGTAATACATGGGGTTAGAATCTGCATATACCGTAGTCGTTTAGAGCAATATGTAGTGATGAAACTTCTGGACCATGATGACCGTGGCCAAAGCGAGTTTCTCCACATGCAAGTACTAGGTTTCAGAGTCCAAAAGACTCTTACTCAAATAGTAAATTACATGTTCATGGTCGTGTTCATCTATTTGAACTAAGAAAATACCGATGGTAGACAGGGATGTAGCCACATATAGGGAATAATCCTTAGTATAATTGGGTGGTTGCAAAATAGGTGCATGCGTGATGGCATGTTTGAGAGTATGGAACACATGCTGCGCCAAACCATCACAAATGAAAGGAGTCTCTTTCTTTAGTAAATGCATGAAACCATGGGTCTTCTTAGTATAATTGCAAATGAAACGACGTAAAAAAATTTCCTTCCCTTACAAACTTTGGAGTTCTGTGACATTGGTAGGGGTAGGTGGATGGCTTCAATCTTCAAATGGTCAATGCAGATGCCATCCTTGGACATTATGAAAACAAGGAGTCGACCAATCTCAACATAGAAAACACACTTGTGTGGATTTAATTGGATATTATAGTGGCGACATCTAAGAAAATGGCTCTCAAGTGATAAACATGGTGATCCCGCTGCTTTGAATGAGTAGGTTAGTTGTGAAGGTAAGGTTCCATAATGTGTTTAATGTCATGGAAATCATAAGACATGGTGTGTTGAAAGGTAGCACCAACATTGTTCAAACCAAAAGTTAATTTTCTATAGCGAAGGTCCCCCACGGGTAGATGAAAGATGTCTTATGTTGATCGGATGGGATTATCTCAATCTGATTATAGCCAGAAAATCCATCCATAAATGAGAAGATGACAATTCTGGCATAGTTATCGATGATATGATCGATGTACGGGGTGGGGAAGTTGTCCTTAGGACAAGCCTGATTCAAGTCTCGAAAATCGATACAAACCCTAATAGTACCCTTTTTTTTGTTGATAGGGACAATGTTAGACACCCATTCGGTCAAAGGTATGGGGTAAATAAAACCAGCCTTAAGAAGTTTTTCAATCTCTTCCTTAATGGCGGTTGCTTTCCTCGAATGTACTTGTTAAAGCTTTTGATGAACTGGCTTGCCGTCAGGGTAAGTCCTAATCTCATGAACAAATATGGAAGAATCTATCCCTGGAATTTCTTCATATGTTCAAGAAAGATATCTCTAAATTCTTTGAACAAGGCCTTATAAGACTCAAGCTCTGAAGGAGAAGAATTTTGTCCTGCATTGATGTTCTCTATGATGTCCGGCTTCACCGATATATCGATGGGAATAGTTTTAGTAATATTACTCAAATTACCCTCAGACTCAACATCATGGGTGAGTCCTGGGGGCTGAGGATTAGTTACAATATCGGATGAAACCATTGTTGCAAATTAGTCTTCCACTATATGGTAATTAGGAAGGAAAGAAGATCAGCGGTGATAATCTCTCCAGGGCATCTCATCTAAATACATCACTTCCATGATGGATTCATCATAGGGGAGTGTATGCGAAATATAGTTTAGAGATGGGGGGGGGGGTTATAACCAATATGGTAGTCGGTATGTGTCAGAAGCCACCAATAGATGATCATTGGTGGTCGTATCACTGGTGGACTAAATGGCCAAGTAGATTTCTTCGAAGGGGTTGACTGATGTTGAATTGGCAATGGAATTTCCTTTTTCTAGGGTACTAGAGGCGGATATAATATTCATAGATGTTTCCTTCGAAATAGGAGGAGGATTGGATAATGGAAAGATTCCCATGAGCGAAGAATCCTTAATAAGACCTACTCCAATGTTTTGATATTGATGGGTTGAAGAAGCTAAAAGTGTAACATTATTCGTAGAATTCAAAGTCGCATTGGGTGAACAGAAATCTAACTAATCAATGGTAACAATATTCCCTTGGAATGGGAACTGGACTACTTGAAAGACATATGAAGCAACAACTTGCATCGCGTAGAACCAATCACGACCTAGAAGAAGATTGTAGTCTAAAGGAGCGTCAACAAATTCAACATGAATGGAGACTAATTTTCCCCCCTGTTCTACTTGGAGAGAAGGAAGTAACCCATAGGGTTGAAATTTGTGACCATCAAAATCCTTTAATGTCATGGGTGAACGATTGATCTCGGGAGAGCTAATAGCTCTCCAGCAGGACAAAGACATGACTAAAGTGGAGGAGCCCTCGTCTAATACAGTACAACAAATTATTTTCCCAATAGATTTTGTGGATAGCTGGAAATCCCACTGATGGGAGAGACTAGACTTAAAGTCATCCAGTTTGAAGGTGATAATGTTATTGTGTTAAGGATCCAGTCCTTCAAGAACTGATATCAAGTTCTTCTGTTGTGTAGGACATGTTTGGATTACCTCAAGATTGGACATAGAGCACGGTTCTTGAGCAAGGTATTCAACTATATTATAGTATTGGGAAGCACGTGCGGTAGGATTAAGTACATATTTACGAAGTGTACTCTTAGGTGTCTAGATAATTGCATCAAGAACGGGGTTTTCAATGTGAATACCATTAGTAGGAAGAGGGGGGGATGATGAATGTTTTTTTGGTGGAACATTATCAAACTTATTCTCTAGAGGAGGGCCATAGCTCTAGGATCGAGTGTTGAGATTAATTGATTCACTTGACATCATTTTTACTTCATCTATGGAAGACAAAGAAGTCCCATGCAAGGATTGATGGTCAATCAATTGTTGTTGGGTGGAGAAAGGATCTGTAAGGACTGTCGGGTTGGGGGTATTTTTGTGAAATTTACTGACTTTCTCTTGACGAGGACACTCTTTGGTGAAGTGGTCACCTCCACATATGAGGAAGGGAAATTTGGCCTTGCTCTTGTTCTTAGTATCAACATCAAAGTTATGTGCTTTATTCCCTTCCTGTTCGTTTTCATATTTCTTGGATTTATTATTTCCTTTCTTCTTTCCTCCCGAATATTCTGAGGATTGAGCCGCATTCACTTCGGTCGGGCCAACAGTAGGGGAAGCAGTTTTGGGGTTTTAAATGGTTTGACTAATAGGTGCAGCCAATTGGTTTTGCTTCTTCGAGAATTTGGTCGTCGATTGTGCTTGAACAGAACCAAGAACGCCATCAGCGGGTGGTTCTGTTGAAGGTCTTGAAGGATCAGACATAGGGTGAGGAGCGTGAGGAATTAGGTCGTACAAGGTGCCTGACTAGGAATAGACCAAGTCAAGGTATTGTGCACGGCTAATTTCATGCTCCTCAATAAAAGAACCTCCCATGGAAAAATCCCTAGCAATGGGGGGAAGTAGAGATTTAGTAAACCAATCAGCAAGTAATTAATCAGGAAAAAGAGCCTTGATCAACCTATGTCGTCATTTCCACTCATGTATATGATCGGATATATGAGTAGAAGTGGTCTAACGAAGTGAGGTCGGTACCTGTCTCATATCAGATAGGTAACTGAAAATGTGTTAGGAAAGCCATTGCTAGCGTGTTAAAATCCTAGAAGGAATGTTGAGGTATCTCAATATACCATTTCGCAAATACCTCGATGAGATTTCTCTGAAAGAAATGGAGACAGATTGAAACATCCATCAGATAATTTGATGAGCACCACAAGTGAAATGTCATCATGTGGTTTTTAGGATCTTCACCAGGTTTGCCATCGAATTTAGGTATATCATAGGGTAACTTAACTGGGATGGTCCTCCATGAGGGATCGTGATGTATGGGGTCGTTGATCAATATGTACAGATCTGGAAAATCTATGGTAGCCAGAAATGGTAATTATTGATTAGGTTAGGGGTATTATTAATACTGATATGGAATCTACGGACCAGTAGGACCATAAGCATATTTATAAACAGGTATATTTGATGTTCTCATAACTGGTTGATTAGGTGGTTGGTTTATGAATGACCCGCTTGAGGGTCCTCCAGGTGGTGGGTTGCTTGAGGGAGGTGGGACTCTAGGGGGTGGGCCTCCAAGTGGTGGGCCTCCAGATGGTGGTGGGCCTCCAAGTGGTGGGCCTTCAGATGGTGGTCCTCTAGGTGGACCTTAAAAAGGTGGTCCTCCATATGTACTTCCAAAAGGTGGTCCTCCAAAATTCCCAATAGTGTTCACAAATGGTCCCCGGGGCATAGGGATAATTGAACAATTAGGTTTCCCCCATGGTGTAAAAGTGTTTCTGGGGTGGGGAATCCTAGGATAAACAACCCCTGATGGTGCAGGTTGATAATTTTGATGGTTCATAGGTGGTTGATTTCGTGGGTAGGTATAACCCCAAGAAGATTGACTAATAGTGGGTTGAACCCATGTAGGTTGTCCCGGGCCGAAAGAAAGAGTAACCATGTTGGTGCTCGTAGAAGGAGTACTAACTACCGGGTGTCCTACCGCTAGGTTTGTCCCCATGCTAGTAATGGTTCCCCTAGTAGGTAATGAAAATTGTGCTAGGGGTTTCCCCCTAGGCATAGAAGTTACAGGGGAGTTAGAAATCGCAGGGGGAGTTAGGGTGGGTGGGGTAGGAATGGAGGGTTGGCCCAGATCATGAACAACCATGTTTTGAGTCAGTGACCCTGAGTTAAGAGCCACATGTGATGATGAAATGACACAGTATCCAGGTGGAATAATTTTTTAATGGTGGGGGAGAGGAGAAAGACTTCTCCTATTTATATTCTCTCCTAGGTTACGAAAACGACCGAGAGTTTCCTGGATTGGTCTGAAAAATTTGTCACTAGGGAGAGTTTCTCGAATGGGGGTAACATAATATGGTTAGGTAATTCGATAATAGAAAAGGGCTTGACCTAAATAGGTATCCCAAAAATGTGCATCTAGACCAAATTTTGTTGTCACGGTATCATCAGATAGGTGATTGAACACCCAATCTGGTGCACCAAGTTGACCTTCCGTTCAAAAACAAAAAGTGGTGTCTTTTGTAGAGGGTCATTGGACTATGTCCGGACTTTGAAAGGAGGAAATTTCTTCCCTATATTCAATAACTGGAACACCTTCTACATGCTAATCAATCGTAGCTAGTTGGTCCATGGTTTCACCTTCACCTTCTTCTATGACAGGAGAAGAGTTAGGTGGTAAACCCTGTAGCCTGCGAGACCATCTCATAGGTAGCTCAGCCAGGATGTTGGCCAAAGATTTCTACTCTAAATCTTTATACATGGAATAGATCACGCAGAAACAATACTACTCAAGCTAAGGTCACAAGCAAACTTAAATGATAGGATGGCTTGATAATAGTCAATTCCTCACTAGGATTTTCAAGTTGGACAACTCGCGATATACCGTAGGGTCCAACAGTAGAACGCGACAAGGAGGATTGGGACCATACCCTTTCTTAAATACCTGAATACCTAGACAGTACATGAGTAGTAGCTCCCCAAGTGTTGTATTGCTCCAACAAGACAGCTAAAAGTATTTTCTCAGTTGGTTTGGGTATCCTTGAGGGATCTCCCGATATACATTAGGTACGTGGGAGCTCAAATCCGCATTAGTGTTGTCTAATGCAAAATCGTTCGAAAGGGGACTTTCGATATACAACTAAGTACGTGAAGTACCTTTCGATATACCACAATGGTGCATGAAAGTTCATTCAATATACTATCAATACGTGGAAAAACAACACGATCATCGGGATGCAGTGCAGGCAAATAATGATAGCTCCTATGTTTTAAGATGCTGGAACACGTATCTATCCTATCACTCAAATTACTAGAAAATTTTAACCTAAGATACCGTTCATTTTATCTTGATGGTTACTGAATGTTTGTGGAAATGTGGATCAAGATGCAACGTTAAGATCTAGATGTAATGCAACTCTTCTTTTCGATGAACGCTACTTAGAGTAAGGGAGAAACATTTCTTTTTCCAAAGTAAAGATACTATGCATGTTTCAATGAATTTAACTTCAAGATGTTTTCAACAAATTTTCAAACACACAAGCATTTCCAACATTAAACCTACGATATCTTTGAAAGGAGAAAGAAATAATAGCTTCGAATTTGTAAGAACCTATTATTTATCAATCAAGGGTGGATAAAGGAATGTTCTTCTAACTACTCAAGCAATCCAAAAATGACCTTAGCACACAAGCCAATAATTTTTCTTTTTATATGATTTTGAAAAATGAAAGAGAGCTAAAAGAGTATGCTTAACTAGTTGCAAAGAGACTACGGATCTACTTTATCACAGACCTAAGATTGGATTTTAGATAATTAATCAATCAAACCATGCACCCAAAGCTACAATTCACTCACAAATTTTTCGACTTCAAAGCTTTCTATCAATGAAAATTTTCTAGATATGAACTCAAGAGAGGAGATCAGAGTCCCAAACTATTAGATTTAATAGCAAGACAGTATGTAAATCAAATATCAATCAAATAGAAACAAAAAAATTTAAAGCACAAGCTTCAAGACAGGGGGTGGCCTACCTCGATGCACTGTGTAAGGATACACCAGAGTGTTAGGAGAGTGTCGCCCCACGTTGTCCACGGGGTATAGGCACCAATGGCGCACTATGTAGTAAGAAAAAGAGTGTCGGTGGCGCTACTTGTTAGAATGAAAAAGGCACTAGAGAGTGGTCGACGCTCTGTCAAGGATACCCAGGGGCACCGGCGAATCCACAGACTTGAAAAGGCCAAGAACCTACAAAAGAAACCAATGATGGATTAAGCTAGAATGATAAGGAAGTAAAACATACTTCACAACAAGAAATTGAAAGGATGGTATGGTGGATCACTCACCTTAACAATTCAAATGAGTTAAGAAATCAAGAATCACAATTTTATAAGCAAGAGTGTTATAAAGAATATCATATCTAACTAGATCTGCTCCAGATCTGATCAAATATATCCCAGATATGACTGGATCTAGTCCCCAATATGGTCACCAATTTTGTTTTCCAGGAATATTTCAACCAGTGCAGACACTGCTTGTTCCTCTAGCTTGTATGGTACAAGTCTAGAACAAAAAGACAGAGCAACACATCCTTTCCCTAGATAGCTGGTCTACTTGAATGAATTACTCTCTTACCATAGATCTGGAGGTTTGTCTTCGCTTCATCGATTTTGATGTGATGTACTATACCTACAAAGAAACACTAGAAGCAAGACAAATATAAGAGTAACAAGATAAATAAAATATATATATTAGTGATCAAGGAATCTAATAATAAATGATCAATGTTCACATAAATCATATATGGGAACGGGGAACGCTTTTGTATTAAAAGATGAAAAGAGAAAGCTGCAACCAAAGCTTTGATGTCAATAGCTTTGTCTCCACAAGATCTTTAACACACTCACACAACTCTCAAATATTAGAAACTCTTGTCCACACCACTCTTCCATATATTCCTCAATACCAGACTTCAATCCAACAACATAAGGATGTTGTACTTGGTCTCTCCTCACATGATCCATGAAGCTTTCTTTTATAGGCCAAGGGAGGCTCAAATGAGTTGAGATATTTTGGGAAGAGGATAGGTAATGATCCCTATGGGATGGGAGGTCGACTTCCAGCTCTCCCAAGCAGATAAGACCATCCTCAACGAGATCTTTCGCTTGGAAGCTTCTCGAAAATTCTATTTTTTCCTTTTTGAGCTTGTTGACGCTCCTTGCAATGAGGGTATATGCATCGGCCCACCTTGTGATGAAGTAAATGGTGCCACTTGCACCTATTGTCAATGAAAAAGGTGTGCCGGTCCTTCCTGACGCTCTATCATGGAAGGAAAGGTGCGCCAGCCAGGCTAAGAGTGGGCAAAAACTATCCAAAAGAGTTCATGGCCAGGGATTTTGAGGGATTGAAGCATTGGTGTATATTTCAGGTGCAACACATATTCCAAGAGATAACAAGTGTTCAAGGATTCATTTCAATACCTATGACATGATTAACACTACTAAATTCAGCTACAAAGTCTAATGTTGTTTCCGATGTTTTATAGTTGCAGAAGCAACTAAATATATAAAAATGATGTTTTAGCGGTCAATTTTTGTCTCGGGCCCAACAATGTTGCATTTGTTAAATGTTCGTGTATCATTGATAAGGTGTCGGAAGACCAACATGAAATATATTTTTTAAAAATAGGCATCTAAATTAATAAGCATTAGCAATTCTCTCTTTCTTTGACCTCATTTCCAAGATATGTTTGATGCTTCAATACGTCAAATGACAATTGTCAAGCTTACTTTTTGTGCTCAATATTACCGATGCAAAAGCAAGCGTTATTGATGATTTTGGTATTACTTGGAATTGAAGGGATTCATCAACTCTTTGTTTCAATCTTTCATTTTTTAGAGGTATATATTCATCCATTAAATAGATAGATAATTTTTTATACAATGATAAATAATTTTGTTAATTGTACAAACAAAAAAACCAATAGGAATTTTTTGGTTTAAGTGAGAAATTTTGCTTATTTCTCTAAATTTTAAATAAAGCATATAGCTTAAGCAAACCTTTATATAGAAAAATTTCCTTGATAATTCTTTCTAAAAGTAGGAAGGGAACTGCTTTCTATTAAGGTAAATGAAAATTAAACTAATACAAGAAAACAGAAATTAAACTAACAAAACTTAAGTGTAATTACATTTAAAATATATTTAGTATTTAGTCATTACACATAATATTAGAACCAAAATTATAATGTTTAGGGATACGTAACTCAAAAGTATAGGAGAAAGCCTAAAAAAATAAATTGCTATGAATTTTACCAAGTTGAACATATTAATTATAATAAAACTATATGTTAAATAATTATGGAGGAACAATAAACCATATGCTATATTGACTTAGCAAGAATGGTGGGTGTTGAGGATTGAACCCAAACCTCCTTGCACAATAAGGGCCTACATAGGCTGCACTTGTTGTTTTCATTACATTTTAATAGAAGAAAAATCCATTTCCTACAAAATCAAAACATAGATTTTAATAAATAAATTTAGAAAAAAAAGTCAAAGTGTCAAATTTATTAAATAAATTAAGAACAAAATAGAACATTTGATTTATTAAATAAATTAAAAGATTAAAAAATATCACAATTAAATAAATTTTAAAAAATTCTAAAAAGGTAGGCTCGACCTAACCATGGTCTTGGTAGCCAAGTCAATTGTGGCCATGGTTGAGCCCTTGCTCAAAGGCTCAATAATGGTCGTGGTTGGATCGGTCTGGGCCATGGTTGGACTAATCGTGGGAACCCATGGTCACAATTAAAATATTCAGAACCATGGACGACCTAGTTGCTTGAGGCATCAACCGTGGTTGTTACTAGCTTGACCATGACCATGACCATGGTTGAGACCTAAGGTCGCAATCGGGCTAGCCATGACTATGGTTGAGCCCAAAGGGGCCTTACCGTGACCATAATGTCTAGGCATCCATAGCTAAGTGTAGGCGATCATGGCCATGGTTGGACTTGAGTGGGTTTGGTTATGGTTGCGGTGGTCATAAAACAAAACAAAAAAAGCTTTTAACATTGAAGATTTTTTTAATGTTACAAGAAAGAAGATAGGATATTTATTTCCTTGTTGACCTAATTCAAATTGGATCTATAAGTCAAGCTTAAGATCTATAGACCGCATGTTAAAAAAAAAGAAGAGGAAAATGCCACCATAAACTTGAGGAGGAATATAGGAAGTACAGGCTAATTAAGGTCATATATTTAATCCATGAAACCCTTAAAACCCTAATAGAGAAACCAAACCATAAAGATACGTAAATAAAAATGAATGGAATGAACATAGGGGAGAGTTTTATATTCCCTTGTTGATTTTAATTAAATAATATATTTGGGAGAGGTGGGTGGAGTTAAGAAGATTTTCCTAACTTCAAAGTTCTTAAATTTATTTATTTCAAATAATTTAAATTGGTCTAATGTCACAAACATCAAAATTATAAC
Source organism: Pseudotsuga menziesii (assembly GCA_001517045.1). Lineage (NCBI taxonomy): Eukaryota > Viridiplantae > Streptophyta > Pinopsida > Pinales > Pinaceae > Pseudotsuga > Pseudotsuga menziesii. The sequence continues at coordinate 54,321 of LPNX010116023.1, forward strand.
AATAAAATAACCTACTTTTGGCATGGTTAAGGTAGTGTTGTAATTGCAACGATCATTAAGGGGGAAAAGAGAAAATAATGAATAAAATAATTTAATTTTTTATTTATTTCAAATTATTTATATTTGTATAACCTCACAAACGTCAAAATTACGATGATGGAATGTCCTATTCCAACATAGTGAAGGTATTGTTGCAACTGACAATCATTGGGGACAGCAAGAGAGAAAGATAAAACAAAGTGTAATTTTAAACGATTTTTAAAATTTATGATGTTACAATGGATTTTTGTCAAAACCATTAGGAAAAAAAACATTAGAATTTGCACCAAAATGTAGTAGTGAGGTGATTTGTAACTTTCATAAAGAAAACTTGGTAGGGGTTGGGGTCTTCACAAGATGTGTAGTATGATCTATAAAAACTTCTAAAGCAATCTATGATCAAACATCACCAAAATGTATTTCTCAACTTCTTGCAGCCTCTCCATTTTGTCAAACCACACACAATTATTATTTAAGACTTTCAACATGAGAAGTGCTCAATAAATGGCTCCAACCAATTAAGGATCTATTTAATCGTAACTTATGAGGCTATAAATTTTTCTCATTATTTTAAATTTATGAATGGTTTGTTGTAATGCAAAGAGAATAAAACCTACTTTCAAGATGAATGCCTACTTGTCAAGTTTCAGTGGCATTTATTACTTTTCTTATACTACGAAATTATGATTAGTTTGATGGTAGAAACATAATCTTATTGCATGTTTACTTACTCATTGACCTCAAAATTGGAATATGAGAGTTGCTTTGAGCATACAATCCTAAGATGCTTAGAAATTTCCTATTAAGGTGATCATAAAACTTAATTACGTCAGGGCCAAAATTTAATGGGAATGACAAATTTTTAAACAAAAGTCTACACCCCACTAGGAATACTGGTTTTTCCACATTTGGATCTGCCATCATAGTAACTTGGGATTATATAATGTAATACACCCAATTTTGAATTGGAGTGTATTTAATAAAAATTATGCAATGATGTAAATATGCTAGTATGGATTCCTAGTGCGAAGCTCAAGGCCAAGGCTCGACTAGTGAATGACTAAGCATGTATGATGTATATATTTTTATTTGGACCTTATGGTTGGCTTATCATGCTAACTCAAAATGTATGTAGATATTATGTTGGAAGTTGACAAAATGGTCCAAGATCGATGCATAAAGAGCACTAGAGGGGTTATGATTCCACCAGAGGGGAAGAAGAAAAAGGTACCTATGGGGAAACTAAATCCTATGTGAACAAGTGTCGAACTTAGAACTCATCCAAAGTTTTGTTGTTTGCTTTAAGTTAACCATTTAATCATTTTTCACCATTAAGGACGGAAATCTACAGTTACAGGAAAAATCCGAGTTGTAGATGAAAGTCTCTTATGAAAAAACAGTGGATTAATCATTGGATGGCATTCTAGCCAAGTTGCAGGTTAGATTTGTGGTTTACTAGTGGGATGGGTAAATAGGGTAAGGCAATTTTTTGAAATTTATAGAGTTGTAGTGGAAACGATTTTATAGAATTTGGGTTTAGTCAAGTGATGGGCAAAGGGTCAGAAGTAATTTTGAATTAAGTTTGAAATAATCTCCTTATTAGCAAATTAAAATTTCATAAAAAATGCGAAATTTAAAAAGAAAATGGGTAAATTATAGGTGGGTCCCACCCATTTCTTATGGACGGGTGACATGGAAGAGCCACGTGGGTAGAAGGAATGATGTGACTATTCATACCCGTGATGTGGATCAGCCACATAGGACCCATGCATAAGTGACTGCATATGATGGAGTGTGGAGACATGCATAGATTTGACAGTCGGATCCTATGGAAGCTCAACTATTGCAGTCATTAATGCATGAGAAAAATGCACGGAGGATAATAGCAATAGAAAAATATCGGATCGTTGGATAAAAGGTAATATCAATGGCCAAAGCTTATCACGCGTTGGTAGAGTGTATGCTAGATAAAATGATATGAGTGCACGTTGGGACAAAAACTGGCCAAGACATGTGTCAATTTTTAATTGACAACACCTTCCCAAGGACATTTTTCAAACCACTTTTGCAAGTGGGGAAAACCATCGATGCACATGCACCCACACCTGAGGTAGGAGGTGTGATGATTTGGAGATCGTGGAAGGGAAATAGTCAAGCTAAAGGGTGACAATTTGGACCTATTTGACACCTCAACAAGCATGTGTCAAACTACGTCCACACCCATGCCACATCAATAGAAAAATAGAGTGAACTTAAGTGCCAAATTGCACAAAATTGAACAATTTACAAAAAAATAACAAGGATGTTTTCCTCGACTCACTCTACAATGACGAAGGCTACAAGGGGGAAATCCCCCTTGACCCCCATTTTTTTTAAATCAATAAAGTTGGATTTGGGGTTCAACCCAGCCATGAGAGAAACATAAAATTGGAGATATTTTGGAATAGGAGTGGATGCAACAGAACTGAAAATTTTTAAATCTACAAAAAGTAGAAAATTCCATAAATTTATAAAATATGACTAGTGCATCAGATCAAAGAAATAAATATGGGTGAGTAATCCTCATTATATGTAATATCTAAGACAATAGCTAAGTATTTATGGTTCTCCATAGGTGACCTTCTGTAGGTGTCTAAAGTTGGACTCTAAAGTTAAATGCACCTACAAGAAAAGTGTTGATAACAATAATTTGAAAAATTTTGTCAATATGAATTTTTTCAGAATATATAAAAGTTGATTTTTATTTTACAAGGATGTAATATATATAACAATTGTGTTTACATTAACACTTTTGAAAATTCAGAATTATATTAGAGACTGGTAAAATCTCATCATTTAAAAGAGTTCAGCTAATTGGAAACCTTTGGTCATGGTTGGGACAAGAAGGTCATCATCATGGATGATGCATAGGACCCTTATGAGGCTAAGAAATATCCAATGGGAGAGAATATACAGATAGAAAATGCAAAGATAGAATCAAATGGTAGGAGAAGCCAAGTGACTCCCCCAGACATTGCAAAAACCATGAGGAGCCTAAGGGTGGAACTACAGAGTTGTAGAGCAAACAATGAAATGTTGATTAGAACTCAAGAAGAACATAAACAACTAAATGCTACTATGCGTTAAAGCATGATAGATATTTCGAGGAATATTAACTCTAAGAATCACAAAAAAATAGTGGGAGTAGCTCAAGGAGTCACTTTCACAAGAGGTCCCATAGTTCAAGAAGAGTTTCTAAAGGGATGTCATATACTCTAAAATTCTCTTCTAATGAGTCATCTGACTAAGTATTCCACTAATGGATCAATCTCTTAATATCATAAAAAGAAGAGGAAGAGGTCTTTAAAGAAAAATTTACATGGAGAATTTAGGAAGGTTGGCGGTGAGGTAAAATATGGTCAAGAAGTTGAGGATTGGCTTCTTGGGATGAGGAATTATTTCCAAGTCCAAGAATACTAAGGAAGTAAGAAAACAAGAGTGGCCAAATTAAATCTAAATGGGAGGGCATTTATATGGTGGGATAACCTTAGGAAAGTGAAGAAGATCAATGAAAGGAAGATTGTGTGGAAGCAATTCAAGAAGTACTTCAAACAAAGGTACCTTTCTAATATGTACTATGATGGAAAAATTAAAGAATTCCATGAGCTAAAATTGGGCCATATGACTATCGAGGAATATGCAAACAAATTGGAGCTGCTAAGATATGTTAAGCAAATCTGGGATGAGAAAGTGAAAATTCAACATTTTCTAAGTGGTATTCATCAGTATTATAAATATAGAATTGAGTTTGATGAGCCTCAAACTCTAAATGAGACCATAAGGAAGGCTATGCATTGTTATGATCAAAGAAAAATCAATCCATATTTCCATAAGTCATGGAAGGAGTAGAAAAATGAGAGTTTTTACCAAAGGAAGAAGGGGTTGAAGCCTCCTCATTTCAGAAATCAGCCAAGGAAGCCACCACAAGTTCTGACAAATCCAGCTAGAATGATTGGATACAAGCCAATAGAACTAATAGAGCCACTTCAATGTTGGGTATGTGGAGAGGACCATTTGCTTAGAAAATGTCCAAATAGAAATGGAAGTGCAAAGCAAGTTCACAACATTCAAGAAGTTGAAACTATGGGTCAAATGGAAAGGACAATCCCTAGGATTTATGTTGCACTAGAGGACCTCCAAGCATATCATCAATCAATTGTGGTTGAAGTTGAAGGTAAGATTTCTAAGCAATCTATTTTTTTTAATTGAACCTATATCTACTCGCAGTTATATCAGTCCTAAAGTTGTTGAGATTTGTGCTTTTAGGAAAACCAAGCATAGTAAATCTTGGTTGGTCCAATTAGTCATAGGAACCAAGAGAAAAGTTAGTGAGTTGGTGGAGAAATGTGTAATAAAAATGCGTGGACTATCCACTTACGCAAATTTGAATATTTTACCACTTGGTTCATATGACATTCTCATTGGAATAGACTGGTTGGAAGCACACAGAGTTAAACTTGACTACTACAACAAAACTTTTGAATGAATTAATGATGGAGGAAACTCACGGGTTGTAAAAAGAATTAAAATGATTTGTGTTAGGAATATTTCATCCATGTAGTTGAAGAAATTTTGTAGAAAAGTTTTCCAACTATATATAGTCCATGTTTTGGAGAAAATAGAAAATGAAATTCCCAAGTTGTAGGACCATAATGTGTCACAAGAATTTAGGGATGTGTTTCTCGATGAAGTTATCGGAATTCCTCCAAAGAGGGACATTGATTTCACAATTGATCTTATTCTAGGAGTAGCACCAGTGTCTAATACACCTTACATAATGAGTACACTAGAGTTGTTGGAGTTGAAAATGCAATTGCAAGAATTATTAGAAAATAAGTACATAAGGCCAAGTGTGTCTCCATGGGGAGCATGTTGATGTTTTGAGCAATAATGGAGATGCTTGAACTTTAAAACTTTTATCAACAATATGCTAAGGACCTATAACAATTAACCATTCAATCACACACAATAATTCATCCACAACATAAGATGTACCCTGGGAAAATCCTCATAACAAAGAGGATGAAAAACCCCATCAATTCTTCAGAGTATAATAGATAGATTGAAGAGAATGAATTTTACCACATAAGCAGATTTCCCAATAAGAGAATACGCAGCAATAGAGAAGAGAGATCCATTGTTACGATTCTTATGAACTTTCCATATTCCTAGAATATTAATAACAAGCCATAATGACTACCATGCAAACCCTAGTGAATGGTTGCATGAGAATTATCCACACATGCATTACAATTCCAAATTGCCTTTTTCTAAATAATCAATTCATGCATTGAATCTTCATCATGCACAACTAATGCACCATGCCTTCAATCATGGATATTAACTAACAGTTAAATGACATTGGAGTGAACTCAATCTCTAATTGAATATTGATCACTTAGTTAACAGGCTAACATAAGTGTCATAGTGCAATAACTCAAGTGTTGAATGCAACACGCTTACTTAACTGAAGTGTCGTCCTTTGATTAACTAAAGTGTCTTCTCTTAGTCTAACTAAAGTGTAAACACTTTAGTTAATTGGTCCATATTTATTTAATCACTTAGTTAACCATTATTAATGGAATCTTGTTGATTGTTGAACATTGATCTCTTATTTACTTAACCAAATGTTTATCATTAATAGTTCGGTTGATGCTTTAACTAAAGCACTATTTGAGGCATTCATATTTAACGGAAGCTTTATAACTTGAGTTCACTTAGTCATCTACACGGGAAATTCGAATTATTTTTCTCTCATAATGTCTTTATTGCTTATCTCTTTATCTTACTACATGGCCTATGTTTAATCGTCTATCATATCATATTATACTCATAAGAATTGTCACATATACTGATGATCATATATATTACCCCAGACCATATAGTCATATGCTAAAGTAATTCACTCTAGAGGTGATCATTCTCTAGAGGAGACTTAATAAATTTATCCATCTCGAATGACCATGGTTAGTAATACATCACATAGTATAACCTCATGACTTGATATAACACAAGTCTTCAGTCTTGATACAACACAAGACCCCAATATTGATACAACACAAGATCATATCCAGCTAAGGAGATCCATCCCATAGGGTAACTTCTATGAGAATCATTTGAATTGATACAAGAAAATTCCATACTTGATACAACACAAGTCTGTGGTCTTAATACAACACAAGACTACAATATTGATACAACATAAGATTCCAATCTTGATACAATACAAAATCACAGTATAGGGATCCCACCTCAATACATGAGGACATAAATAGGACTTGATAAAAAACAATATCTTGACTTGATACCACATAAGTGCTTAACATGATACAACACAAGTTTCTAATTTGATACAACACAAGTCCCTAATTTGATACAACACAAGTCCTTAACTTGATACAACACAAGTTTTTGACTTGATACAACACAAGACCCTGACTTGATACCATACAACTCTAGAGAACGACTCTTGATGTTGTACATTTAACAAAGCATTAGTACTATTTTGTGAAAAATAAAGATGGAACATTCAGGTTATGTATTGATTATAGGCAACTGAATAAAATGACAGTGAAAAACAAGTACACTTTGCCTCGAATTGATGATCTTTTTTTATCAAATGAGAGGAGAAAAAGTATTTTCAAAGATGGACTTGAGGTCTGGATACCATCAAGTGAGAATCAAGGAAGAAGATATTCACAAGATAGCCTTTAGAACAAGGTGTGGACACTATGAATTTATAGTGGTGCCATTTGGCCTCACTAATGCACTAGCTACATTCATGTGTCTCATGAATAGTGTTTTTAGCAAGTATTTGGACAGGTTTGTTCTTGTTGTTCTAGATGGCATTCTTATTTACTCTAAGAATGAGGAGGGACGTGAAGAACATTTAAGAATGGATTTGCAATTTATAAGAGAGCATAAGTTGTATGCAAAGCTAAGAAAATGTGACTTTTACAAAAATAAGCTTCATTATTTGGGTCGCATTATTTTAGAGGAAGGAGTATCAGTTGATCCGAAAAAGATTGAAGCCATCATGAACTGGCCAACTCCAAAGAATGTAATGGATACGAGATGTATTATGGGTCTTGCTGGTTATTATAGTAGGTTCATTGAAATATTCTCCAAGGTTGCACACCCAATAACTTATATGCAAAAGAAGGGAATAAAATTTGAATGCACACATAAATGTGAAGAAAGATTCCAGCTATTGAAAAAGATTCTCACAAGTGCTCCTATTCTGAAAATTGAAAACCTATAAAGAGACTTTGTGGTGTGTATAGATGCATGTAAACAAGGAGTTAGAGGAGTTCTTATGCAAGACAATTATGTGGTGTGGTGTGAATCTATGGAATTGAATGGTCATGATAGGAATTATGCTACCCATGACATGGAATTTGCAGCCATTGTGCATGCTTTGAAAATGTGGAGACAGTACTTAATGTGAAGAAAATTTGAGTTAAGAATAGACCATTGTGGTCTAAAATATTTATTTAAACAACCAACACTAAATTCTAGTCAAGCTAGATGGATGGAGTTTTTATGTGAATTTGACTTTGAAATTAAACACATAAAAGGAAAAGAAAATAAAGTGGTCGATGCACTCAGTAGGAAGGTGCAAGAAATGCATGTGGAAGTCACCAATACTTGTCAATCAGATTTAAGATAACAGATTATAAAGCATCTTGTTGAAGATGAACTGTATGTGCAAATAAAAGGTAAACTATAGTAGTATATTTTTGAAAGGAGGTATGATGGTCATCATGTGGAAGAGGATGGAATTCTTATTTATAAAAACAAAGTTTATATTCGGAATGTGGAAAATTTGAGAAATATTGTTATGGATGAAACCCATAAAATGCCATATTCTACTCACCCAGGTATTAGAAAACAATTGCTACAACCAGAAAGAAATATTTCTTGTTAGGGATGAATAAATACATTACTGAGTATATTTCTACATGCATGGAATTTCAGCAAGTAAAAGTTGAGCATCAACACCTAGCAGGTTGGTTGCACCCTTTTCCAATTCCAGAATGGAAATGGGAAATGGGAAATAATTTCCATGGATTTCATTATATGTTTTCCAATGACTGCAAAACAACATGATTTTATCATGGTTGTGGTGGATAAATTGTCAAAATTAGCACAATTTATACCAGCTAAATCCACATATAAAACATATTCCATTGCAAAGAATTTTATGAAAGAAATTTTCAAATTGCATGAATCTCCAAAGGCAATAATTTCAGACAGGGATATGAAATTTACTTCCAACTTCTGGAAAAGTCTATTTGCAGAGTTGGGTACATGGTTGAATTTTAGCACTGGCTACCATCCACAAATAGATGGACAAACAAAAAGAGTGAATCAAGTTCTTGAGGACATGCTTCACATGTATGTGATGGAAAAACCATCCAAGTGGGAATATTATTTACACTTGGTAGAATTTGCATATAACAATGGTAAGCATACTTCATTAGGCATGAATCCATTTGAGGCTTTGTATGGCAGAAAGCGCAGGATACCATTGATATGGGATAATCTAGTAAACATAATTATACTTGAGCCAGGAATTGCTTAAGGAAATGGGACAGGAGGTTGTACAAATTAGGAAAAATTTAAATGCATCCCAAGATAGACAGAAAATATATGCATATAAGAATAGAATACATATATAATTTAGTGTTGGGGATCATGTTTACCTAAGAGTAAGGCCAAGGAAGAGTTCCATGAATATTGGAAGTTGTACCAAGTTGTCACCAAGATATTGTGGGACATTTGAAGTGCCTAAAAGAATAGGGCTAGTTGCATATAGAATTGCATTTCCCGCTAATACTAGAGCTCATAATTTTTTTCATGTTTCTTTTCTTAAGAAATATATACATGATCCTAACCATGTGATTGATTGGGATGTGATTCAGGTGGAACCCAAGGGAGAGTTCCAAACCAAGCCACTATGCATCCTATACAAGAAAGTAACGTTGCTTTGGAACCGAACCATTAGACAGGTAAAGGTGCAATAGAAGCACTCTAGTCCTGATTAGGCTATGTGGGAGTTGGAGGATGCCATGAAAGAGGCATAGCCACTTTTGTTTTGATTTTGATCAAACACTAATGACAATGTGATTCCAAGGGGGAGGGAATACTAATACCCCAAATTTTGAATTGGGATGTATTTAATCAAAATTATGTAATGATGTAAACATGCTAGTATGGATCCCTAGTGAGGAGATCAAGGCGAAGGCCTAACTAGTGAATGGCTAGGCATTTATGATGTATATATTTTTATTTGGACCCTATGGTTGGCTTATCATGACAATTCGAAATGTATGTAAATATTATGTTGGAAATTGATAAAATGGTCCAATATGTCTATGTAAAGAGCACTAGAGGGGATATGATTCCACCATAGGGGAAGAGGAAAAGGGGCCTATGGGGAAACTAAACCCTATGTTTCCAAGAGTCAACCTTAGAACTCATGCAAAAAATTTCCATGTGATTTAAACTAGCCAATTAATTCCCTTTTGACCATTAACCCAATCATTGAATGCATGTGTAAGGTTGGTGGGTGAAGTCACTTAATGTAGTTATTAAAGCATGGGGGTTGTGATAGTTTTGTCAGTTGTTAGGGGTCCTTTTCTTCTATGGTTGGAAACTATGTCAGTTGTATTTTCACCGTCACGTCATATCCCTTGGAGTCAACACTCAATATGTCACTCTCTCATGCATGTCTCTACACTACATAGAGTTACTATTGATGTTAATTTCCATTGCTAGATTATGCATAACTTATAACTCGAATTTGAAAACAGGGCCAAATTTTGGAAGGGAAATTTTAGATGGTTGTAGGTGAGCATAGAGGTTGGGAAATATAGGAACCCTTACCCATTGAGTTATTCTACTTTTGTATGCTTAAGGATCCATAATTTGTGCTACACGAGGTTCTCCAACAACATTTAGTAGGTTGGCCTTCTTCTATGCACACATTGGAAGCACTCGGCAAGATGGATCGCCTAAGAGAACCGTGGATTAGTGAAGGGGATTCCTTAGCCAAGAAGGGTGTTGGGTGGGGCAGGTATTGCAGAATCCAAGGATGTGAGGGATGAGTGAGATTCCTGTAGAGCTCTACATGAGCATTTGGCTAAGCATAGAGAGAAAATTAGGTTGTGGGACGAGAGAGAGAGAGAAGCATGTAGGTGTTTCCTTATCCTTGGTGGCCTCATAGCTCAGCTTGTGGGTGGCCTCTCAGGAGAAATAGTATATGCTAGACAAATTTCCTACGGTTGGGTGGACAATCGCTCTTACACAGCAAGTTTCTTGGATATTCTTTGTTAATGATAAGTATTATTTTGTTTATGATGTGAAATGGTATTTATTTACATGCTTGAAATGATTAAGCTTGTATAGGCATGCTAGATGTGTGTAGACATTTTATTTACACTGTGTATTTTGATTATGCACCTGCACACATGTTTTTATTGTTAGGAAATTCATAATCATGGTTATGGGAAAAGTGTATATGTGTAATGTCCCCTCTTGCTAGTCAGATTGAGGGACGAGGAGGTTACATATAATATTCCAAAATGTTGACAAAAACACATCGACATGGGTTCACTCTATGTTGACACCCAAAACATAGTGATATCCTTGAGCACCGGACCAAACAGGTTTTACTCCATCCAGCAACACCTGCAGAGCATATGAAGTCTCACCCGAGATGTTCAAGGGAGAATTGTCAAAACCAAGTTTCCGTAGTATGAAGGAGGATCACACATCTATTATCAACTTAACGCAACATTACTTAATATATCCGATCATTCATATTATACATTCACCAATTCATACTGTCATTCAATGGAACAGATCAACATACTTAGATCGCAGCATAAACATCGATGCAAAAACATATCTATCAAGATATCATCACTCATAATAGAAAGTATCGCATCATTCATAGATACACATCGTGTTCACATTCAGAGCACAGAAAATAGGAAAACAAGAAGATGCAAAAAGTCATAATGTTTCTATCCAATCTTTATCATGTCATATTAATCTTCGCAACAAAATGCAGGTTCCCTGAAACAGATCTTCAATTCATCTCTTACACAGGTTTTATCTCCAGATTATCAACAGATCCAAATATATCAAAAAGATGTCTCAACATTCACAATCCTATATCTTCTTATAGGCTTGCACCTTTACATAGGTGGTCCACTTAAGTCAACTTCCTAACTACTTGGACCAAAATCTACAAAATAATGACCAAAACATACAAAATATGACCATAATATACAAAATGTGGTCAAAATCCTCAAAAATATGACCATTCCACTTTGCACGCCAACTTCCACCTTGCACAACATCTTTAACTTTGTGCAGCATCCACGATGTTGCGCAGCTAACTATCCTCAAAACTGCCTGCCAACAGGCCCCCAACACAATCTTGTGGGTCACCCTCGAGCCAAGTCGGCTGGAAATGGTGTAACCACTAATATTTGCCTTGAAATCTTCATACTATTGGGTGATCTCCTTGACCTGTTCCTTGATCTTATCACTAATATCCTGTATTTTTGTCACTTCTCGCTCCATTGGGTGCTTAGTGATATTTGCAATAACATCCCTTCGTCCATCCTGAACTTCCTGCAGCACTGAAAAATGAATTTACCGAGAGTTGTGTTCCAATGTCCAGGAACTCGTCCAACTGTGTGGTGTGCCTATGTTGACGCTCCCTTGCCTTTGCAACACGTTGTTGTAAGTCCTTCAGATCTGTTGCTTTTGTGATTTACACAACTGGAGGCATCACTTTGAGTGATGTCCTCAATGTGGCCATGTTGGTATATTTGACCACATGGACTTTTCTATAGCCCATCTATCCTTAACTATAGGGAGGATGAATCCTGCTGACAGAATATATGCAATAATGGACAATTTCTTGAAATTTCTACACTTGTTCAAAGGAGAGAGAGAGAGAGAGAGAGAGAGAGAGAGAGAGAGANGACTTTAGACCTCCATTAGCAGCAACCATCTAGTTCCTTACCTCTAGCTCTTAAAAAAATTCAAATAAAGCATGAAATATATCTACTAAATGTTGCAAAAATACATGAAACAAACATGGATTGAAACACAATATTTAGAGGAAATTTGAATTGAATCATATTAAACTGAGATGAAAGTGATTACAGCCCAATAATGGGTGAATCCATTTCTCCCTTGCTCTAAACTACCCTTCTCCATCAATGTCAATGATCAAAGAAACTATGATGTGCAAGAAAAGTTCTATCTATCTTCTCATTCCTCCAGCATACCTTTGTTGTCTAATTTGTCCTCTTTCTTTCATCTCATATGCCCTTCTTTTATAGCATTGGTATTTGTGTTTCCAATCACTAACCATGAATGTGGGATTAGTATTTTTTAATTTTTTTATTATTTCCTTCAAAAAACCCACTTTCCTTAGTTTTTGGGCATTTTACTTAAATTTCCAAAATTTTTAGGACAATTAATACATATGCCATGTATTCTTTCCTCTCCAAGAGTTGTGGTGACTAGGATTTGATCCTTAAGTATTCTTGGTATTGAATTCTTTATAGAAGCCTTGCCTTCACATACTTCTTCCTTTGCGGAAGCAGTGGTCCGATGAGAGATCAAAGCTCTCAATTTGTTCCAAATTCTGGTTTTCATGTTGCGGGCAAAAAGAAGATATTTTTTCAAATGATCATCTTTGAGGGTGTTAATTTTATTGTTAACAGGCCAATTGTCCCTCAAATTCCTACAACTGTGTGGTGATTCACTCTAACTATGCATCATGGACTACACTTCCCCAAAATTGTGTAGTCGCGTCGGTGACTCGCTTGGCTTCTTGCTCCATTTCTTTCAGCTGTGTCGCCAAGTCCTCAATGGTGCTTTTTTGTTTTGTAACTTGCTCTGGTGGTGTTCTTGGATTCACCAACTCATGATGATCTTCATTTTTGCGCTTGAGTTATGCAATTATGGCTCCAAGCTGCTGCGATTTCACCTCTCCATCCATATCTGCAGTGATTTCTGGTACTTCTTGGTATGCAACAGATACTACCTGCTCTAATCCCACCCTGTTGTCCCAAAGTTTCTCTTTCTCCACTGTCATTTGATCCTGCTCCTTCTTTAGGTCCTCAATCTCCTTCCTTTCCTCCACTTCTTTCTCCTGCCACCTCAAAAGGTGGTCGCCAATAACCTTCTCCTCATCAACTAACTCTTGAGTCGCGACCCTATGTAGTTGAACCAATGCCTATCTTAACAGTTCATTGAGGTCCAGTGAGATGTCCTAAAACTGGTTAAGTGAGGTGATAATTCCCTCATTGTTGGTCTCAATCGCATGTGGAGGAATTTGAACATTCCTGAATTGCTTCCTAGTGCTGATCGTCCCAACCTTCTTCAAAGTGGTTTCCTCCAGTACCTTGTTCAAAAATGCATCAATTAATGAATTAAGGCGAGTGTTTACCTCACCAAATCCATCGATTGCCTACTTTTTCAACTACTCTCTCATCACATCAGTCATTGTTGTAATCGTCGCAATGATACAACTCAATTCTTCTCCAATCATTAGTTTTGTGCTACTGGTCGCACCCTGGTCCTATCGCTTCTTAGTGTGGGATTCTTTGAATATTTGTTCCACTTCTAAATCAGTGGGGCTCCTTGTCGACACGTCATCTGACTCATGTCGCTTTGTGGTTCTAGTAGAGGATCCACAGAGCATTCGCTGGTGTACCAGTCGATACTTCCTCTATGCTAACAGGTTCACGCTAGTCCATGGGCCAATCATCAACAATGGCCTCCAGCTCTATGTCAGAAATATTGTTCGTTGTAGGAAACCACTTCTTATCTATGTCTCTATACGCCTGCACATGAATGGCATGCGGCCTTATCGTGAACCAAACAATGCATTGGAATTTCACCACCGCCTCCTCTGAGAGTCATAGAAACTTCATGGATGTCACTTGCAGTGCCTCCCAATACAGCCCAAATTGAATTGAGTAGTCCTTAAGGCGCTCTACCTCCTTAACATACCAAAGGTTTTGGTAGCATGCTCCTTTGCAAACGTTGGCCACTTTGATGTCCATGCCCTTATACTCTTCAGACTCCATCCAAGCAATGAGCATAATCAGAATGAGCAGCCATCTATAAGTAAATGGTTGTTGCCCCGCCTGGACTTCTAGTGCATCATCTGTCAATTGGTTCATCAAGAACAAAGACTAGTTCATCTACACACCTTGTGTACATTGCTCAGCGCACACTATGACCCCGAAGTACACCGTTTGGGTCGGTTCTTTCTGACTACCTTGTTGGTCAGGATTCTTGTTGCGATGCAGATAGCCTGCTCATTTATGTTGTCAACGACGTATGTGCACCCATCGCGTTGTAAGTTATACATCCTTTTCAGCTTTGTTTCCATCTTCTTATCATTATCCTTCCCCCAAAAATATTGTGATGGGTCGGACCCCTCCTTGGGCAACCCCATGATCTCATAAATGAGGTCGACAGTGACTGGTACTAGATTTTCCAGCCATAGAAAACCTCCATGGAAGAACACCAGCAGCTACTTCATGCATGCATTGGCTTCTACCAACCTCCCAAAATGTGGCATGCTAATGAGTCCCAATAGCCTTGATCTCTCCAATCCCCACGCCCAGTCATGTGGAATTCATGCCACTGGGCCGCTGCCTGCTTCTGTCGTTGGCAAGAATGGATCTGCAGTGATCTCTGTCAATGCAAGCATATCATGATCCTCATACCTCATTCTCATGATCGAGGGCATGATATCCATGGTGCATAGCATGCCCTACAGTATCGTCGGCATCCTGAATGGGTACCTCTGATTCTTTGTGATTTTTCTCGGCTTCGCATCGGGTCGACATGGAGGCACATAGCCAGCGATATTCATAGTGGACACCCCTGTCCAGGCCATTGAGTCCTTAACCCCTGATGTTGATGGTCCTGTTTGGGCACCTGCCTCTTCTTGTGCCACTGCAAATGTTCTAGTTCTCTGTTTCTTTTGTACCGGGGATTTGGGCCATTGCACCCCTCTCTTTTTCTTCAGAACCGATGACGAACCCACCGGCATGTTGGCTACCTCTTACTCAATTAGAACCCTGATGATTGGTGAGTCTCTCTCGCTTGAATTCTCTATTGCTATAGGCTCACTTAGCATTCTGCACAAGTGCCCATAAATTCTCAACATGGCCCCTCAACCTCGCTCTACTATGCAACTCAAATGCACAAAGAAAACAACTCTTCACAACAACTCTGCAACAAAGTCAACAACTCAATCTTTCATAATGGCGAATTTTGTCCATGTCCTACCCCTTCTTATAGTGCCAATTCGATCTCTCAAACATGATGAACCAATCATTACGATCTCTTAATCATTTTGACCAAATCCTACATTAATCACCCAAATCTGTCGTTGATCATGCCAATCTAGCGGTCAGATCCGCCATTAATACGCGTCTCATCTAAGAGCATCATTGGTTAACTATATTAACTACTGTATTTNCCCCAAATCTGTCGTTGATCATGCCAATCTAGCGGTCAGATCCGCCATTAATACGCGTCTCATCTAAGAGCATCATTGGTTAACTATATTAACTACTGTATTTATTGATGATTTGACTTTGTCGCGGACCTAGTTAACTATATTAACTACTCTATTTATTTATTGATGATTTGACTCCCTAACTACAATATTGACTCCTCTACTTGTGCAGGCTCTTCCGCCTGGTGTGCCATCCTCCAAACTACCATCTTATGAAAAGCAAAGATTTTTTTTCCGCAATGCCTCAAGCATCACGCGGCTCCGGGCCCATCCTATAGGGCTTCAACCTATTGTCGTTCACCGCATTCGGCATCATCGCGCCATCTCACTGTTTCAGTTGTAATGCGCATCCTACAGTAATTGAATTGATAACATATGGACCTAGCCAATGTATCTATAACTTACCTAGATTTTTGGCGAACTTGTTGTCATACATCAGCACTAGGTCTCCTTGCTTAAAATGTTTGTTCTTGATATGTCTATCATGCTAAGATTTATGTTGATCCTTCTCAACACACTGGTGAAAACCTGCAACAAAACAATCTTCCTCTAACTACACCACCTACACTAGGTGTTCTTCTAATGCTCCTTCATCATCCATTCATGTCGTCGTTGCTATGCATAAACTCGAAATGATGTACTCCATTGGCATGACTGCCTACTGCCCATGCACCAACTTGAATGGTGTTTGTCCTATCAATATTTTTCAAGTGGTGTGATGTGCCCACAAGACTGTTGGAATCTTTAAATCCTAGTCATCATGGTTGACATTGCACACCTTTGTCAGCGTGTGCTCCAACACCTTGTTAAATGCCTCAAATGTCCCATTTTCTTGTGGATGATAAGGGGTACTCTTCTTATGTTGTATCTGAAGCTTCTCTGTCAATGCACTAACCATGTGATTGATAAAATGACTCCCTTGATCGCTCATAAATATATTTGGACACCCAAACCTAGTAGCAACGTTCTCAAATAGGAACCTTGTTGTTGTGGCATTGGTGCAATCTACAACAGGTGCGGCCTCTACCCATCTTGTCATATAATATGTTTCTATGATGATGTATCACACACCAGTCCTCTTTCCAGGTGGGTTGATTGGTCCCACAAATTCCACTGCCCATTTATCAAATGGTTGCAATGTCACCTGAGGTACTAATGGAATCTCATCCCTCCTTGATGGTTTTCTAGTCCTTTGACAAACATCACAAGTTTGTGCATAGTCCACTGCATCACCATTGACAGTTGGCCACCAGAGCCCTATGTGGAGTACCTTTCTGAAAGTAGCACGACCTCCATAGTGTCACCCTAAAACACTCACATGTGCTTATGCCAATACTTGCCTTTGTTCATGCGGGAGGACACATCATCATAGGATCTCATCTGGTCCCATCTTATAGACTTCTCCAACGATCAACTAGAAATCCGTGGTTCAAACAACCAACTGCTTCTTCTGACTTGTAGTTAGCCCATCTGGTGTTGTTCCCAACGCTAAAAACTGAACTATTTTCTCATAATAGTCGTCAACCATCTCAACTCTGAACAGTTACGGATCTGGAAATCCATCCTCAATGTTTGTCGATTCCTCGCCTATCTCAATTCTCTATAAGTGATTTGTGCCTGCATTCAAGCGACTTGACTTCATAGTTATCTCAAAATCAAACTCTTGGAAGAGAAGTAGCCACTGCCATATCTTCCCCCCCCCCCAACACAAGCTTATTCACCAGGCATTTCAAGGTAGAGTGATCATGAATATCTTGAAGTGGCCTCCCAACAGGTAGTGTCGAAACTTCTGCAATGCATATACCATCACCAATTCTTCCCTCTCTATTGTAGTATAATAATTCTCCACATACGACAGCTTTTGACTAGCGAAAGTGATCAGGTGATCAATATCACCTTCACCTAGCTATGCCAACACCACTCCAAGCGTAGTTGACGATGCATCAACATTAACATGGAACTCCTTCTTCCAATCGGGGAAATCCAGTATCGGTGCAAAATCCATCTTGGCCTTTAATGTATCAAAACTTCCTTAACACTCTTGGCTCCATACGAATACCGCATCCTTTTTTAGCAAATTCTCCATAGAGGTTGTGATCTTGGAATAACCTCTAATGAACTTGCGATAATATCATGTATGACCTAATGTTACTCTAGGTTGCTTCACATTTGTAGGTGGTGGCAAGCTCAAAATCAGCACAATCTTGGTTGGGTCAACCAATAGTCCTTATTTTTAAATAATGTGTCCCAACAACATCCCAAAAGGTGCACAAAAAATTCACTTCTTTGAGTTCAGCGCGATATGATGATGTCGACACCATTCCAGCATCATTCACAGGTTTTCCAGATGGTCCCTGATCAATCCATAAACCATCCAGTCGCCCATGTAAACCACCAAAAAATTCTGAATAAAATCCTTGAATGCAGCGATAACAATTCTGGAGAATATCGCAGGTGCATTCTTCAATCCAAATGGCATTACAGTGTACTGAAAACATCCCCATTCAGTAACAAAGGTTGTCTTGTGGTGATCTTCTTAATTCGCGATCTTAATTTGGTTATAGCCAGAAAAACCATTCATGAATGAATAAATTTCTTGACCGCCTACTCCTTCTAATACCTCATCAGTGAATGGTGTTGGAAATGGATCATGCAAACACGCATCATTCAATTTTTTGAGGTAGACATAAATCCGAACCTTAATTGTCTTCTTTCATTGCACAACCATGGGACTGATCCATTCTGATTCCTCAACCGATTCTATTATCCTAGCATCCAGCATTTTGTCAATCTCAGCCTTGACCCTTTCCTTGTACCACGGATTCAAGCAATACGGTCGCTACTTCACAGGATCTTTATCTCTCCCAAATCACCCAATATCCCCTTCATCTCAGAAAAATTTGTAGGAAACAAATCTTGGAACCCATGCAATAGATCAGTGATCTTCGCCATTGTTTCCTCATCCCAGTAGTCCCCAATATTCACAAACTTTGGTTGCTCCTCTGTCCCAATGTTGACCTTCCTAATTTTTAATGGTTGATTCATTTAATCTGTCAATATCTCAGGTGCTATGACATCTCGAATTCCTTTTGTCTCTGGAATGTTGATGTTCCGTGGATCATCACCATCATTAGGCCCTTCTGTCACGTTATAGAATTCCATCATCGATTGCATTGTGTGTGTTGCATGCAAATCCACTGGATATGTGACCGGTACTACCTTTAGAACAACATCACCGATGTGTTGCAACGCACTATGAACGGTTGGGTATGCATCTGCAAAACTGAATGTATGACTGAAACAGGTCGATAGTTCCTCCCAAGTCATAATTTCTCTATGCAATTCAGCTGATACATACCACTGTAGTGGCATCTCATCCAACGTGTGCACAAAGGTGTGTACCTACTCATCCTTAGGTCACAAAACCCACATGGTATGACACGTGATTAGATGACCACCAAGATCATTCTGCCCATCATACATCTCGGCTTGATATTTTTCTGCTTCACCAAATTGAACTATCATCAATTTGTGACACTGCGACCACCCAGTGATCGACTTCTTATGGGTCACCCACCAATGTGCTTGGTTATCCTTCAATGCTTCATCCAACACCAACAATTGTTGTGGTTATAACATCTTATCCTCAAATTCAACTAGAAACTCAGATAACTCAGGCATTCCTTCATATACTAGTAAATCAGCGGTTTCTATTTTGACTATGCACAACGACTGGTTAATCGGGCCACACTTCCGAATCAATACCTCACTTCCGAATCAATACCTCATGCATTTGATTCTTCCAGTTCTCCAAAGCATCATCAAAGTCCGAAGATGTAGAAGATGCAGCGCTAGAGTTGCGCCAATCGAGCTCACCATCAACAGTCGGATCGATATAATCCTATGAGATGTTGTATGTGTAATCCCATCCTCCTACAACTTCTTCCTTAACTGGTTCAACATATATTCATCCTTCAGTTGGTTTCATCGGAGCTATGACTTTGATATTGTGATTTTCAAAGGTCATCACACGCTTCTTTAAATTAATCACTGCCAAGTTTCCATTATCCCATCCAATCCCCAACAGTGCAGGATATGAGCTTCCACCATTAACAACTTCAATAACATCAAAATCGACATAAGTATTCATCCCTTCAACTTCCACTACAAGACGCAGAACTCACCCAATCAATGTTACTCTATCCTGGTTAGCTAGTCGCAGCTCCATCGAGGACAAAACCAACTGTGGGCTCCCCATATTTTCCCATGTATGCTTCATTATAATGTTGGTGTCTGAGCCTAGATCCAATATGACTGAATCTACCCCATAATCCCCAATCTGAATATTCATTCTCATCTCATTCCCCGTATTTTTCTTGTGCAAAGAGTTCATAGCAGATTCCTTCCGTCCTTTCTCTGGTCGATGCAATAGATTCGCAATCTTGGTGAGGGCACCGAAATATTTTTCCAGCGACAAACAACTTTCAAAGAAGTTATGCAATGTACCATGTTATCGCAATGGTCCTGCTACCGAAGTTGAATCAAAAGTAGTTGGTATTTCATAAACATGCAACTTACCTGGATCTCTTCTTATCGCATCATGCTTCGAAGAATGTGTCTCTCTCAGCATCAACATCAAACTAAACCTTCTTCTTTCCATCCAGTTGAATTTGTGGAAATGGGTTGTCATCCCCCGTCGTTGGACCTCTGCGAGTAATGAAAGCAACATCAGTGTCCTAAATTATTGGTTATGTTGAGATCTTCGCAACTGTTGGTCCTTGATTCTAGTTCAGTGGCAAATTCACTGGTTGGTTAACATTTTGATTTGCATTCTGGTTTTTATTCTGAATCTGGTTATGGTTATGGTTCTGCAACTGCCTATGGTCCTGGTTCTACAATTGTGAAATTTTTATTTCCTTCCACTTCACGATCAGTTGTGGATAGTTCTCAACAGTGTGGTCAACAACGATACAATAAGTACACAGTGCTTGCAAGTTCAGGAAATCTCCCTGATAATGTCCCAGTACTCCGCAATTATAACATTGTACAGGTTCGCGACCCCGTTCTCCTCCTTGACCAAAACCTCAACCTCGTCCTCCTTGAAATCCTCCACAGAATGCTCCTTGTTGCTTATACTATGGTTGATTGAATTGTTGTTGCTACAGGGGATTCAGCTATAATTGTGTATACTACAGTTGAGTATAATATGGCTGATATGGATCCATATGCATCTTGTTGTACTATGGAGGTGGAAGAGAAAACTATGGTTGTGGTTGCGGTTGTGGTACAAATTGCATCTACGGTACAAACTAGACCTGTGGTTGCAGCTGCGTAACAAACTATGGTTGAGGTGGTGGTTGTACCAACTGTGGCTATTGCTGTAGTTGTTGCATCATTCGATGGTCTTCTCCCTTCACATAGTAAATGTACATCATCATGTACTGGAGTAAATCATATGCTAGACAATCCTTATCTTCATGACCAACATACCAACAAAATTTGTAGTATAAATTTGTCGGCTTCATGACCATATTCTGCATATACCCACAATCTTCATGTCAATGTCTATAAAATTGGCAGATATGGCACCATGGCATGTTGTCGTAACTTAATGGATTTGGTGCTCCTGATAGTAGGTAGTTTCAAAAATCTAGGCACTGATATTTATGATGTCCTTTCGCACGGCATCGTGTACACCATATTTCTTCGCGCTAATATTTCCCCTTCTTAATGTTCTACAACTAGATCATCAAGTTTTCCAGTTGAGACTGAATCTGATTCATACCAACTCCCATCTCACCAACAGGTGAAGCCTCCGACTTCATCGCGATCTCCAGATCCTCACTCTGTGTTGCAATCTTTTGCTGCATCAAAGGCATTCTGATATGCGGTACTAATGTTGCAATGAACCATTCCTTATGTTTAACATCACTCATATCAAATATGGCTCTCACCATCAGTGTCTTGAATCGCTAATAAAAATCCCAAACATTTTCATTTGGATATTTCTTAATCTTCTTCAACTCTATGATGTATTGCGCCTTGGATTTTGGTTTTCTAAATTCTTCAATCAGTCCTTTTTTTATTTCAGCCAGAGTCTTCTCTAGAGTTCCCGTAGGAACTTGTACAAATTTCATATACCAATCCAGTGTGCAACCTCGGAGAGTCATTGCCAACTGGCCCTTCTTAACATCATCATCCTAAGCTTGCTTGACATTCCACACTGCTTCAAACAAAAACCAGTATTGTTCAGGATCCTCAGTCCCATTCCCATGAAATATAGGTAGCTTCACATCATAACCTACCATCCTGGTCCTTCTTCCTAAAGTTGTTGATCCGCTACTATTAGAGTGTTGTTGACACGTCGGACAAGTTGGTGTTGAGCTAGTATTTCTTCCTGAGTGCGACGCAATGCATAGAGGTGTGGGTACATTGTTTCTCTGGGTCAGCCTTTCCTCGGGCTCGAGAATAGCCTAGTCATCTCCTTCATTGTTGTAGGGTTGATTCATCCCATGTGGTCTTCTTTCATGTTCTCATGTTTCAGTCACAGTAGGAATCTCTCCTATCCTCTGCCTCTTCTCTTGTTGAAACCTTGCTCCTCCTCTCATAAGACCACTTCCTTCCTCGGATTCCCTCACAGTCCCATCGTAACTTCCATCCATCTACCCCATATAATTCCATCCAACCCTCATCTCCGCGATACCCGCAACCTCCACACACCAGGGTTCTATTCAGTGGAGTTCATCTTCAATATGCCTTTTTCGTAGATGAGCATCTTAATAGACACTTGCAAGGATAACTAAAACCTACCTCTCGGTCTGTTGAAAAACTCTCTTTCTGCGTCGCTATAAGATTTAATTATGTTTACCGTGAACTCAATGATGTATCCCTCCAATATGTTGTCAAGACAAACTTCAACATCCCTCGATGCTTTTTTGTCTACCTCTTGTAGCTGCTGGATCAGTTCAGGGGTCTAGCTAATTGGTTCGCCTCCTTGAAAAAATTTCTTCTGATAATTCAATCATTTCAACCACTCATACAAGATGATCGGGAACTCAGAAAAGAAATATTCATGTATATTGAAATACAAGTGCCTCTCCAACCACTTATGTGTCGTTACCCCATGGTTCTGATTCTCTGCTGCAGCAAATTCCCATGCCTTTTGGCCAAACCAGTATTGAATTTCTAGTCTTGTTGGATGCCACAACATGTCCTCCTTCCCTTTCACACTAAGGTCCCAACAACGGAACCATTTGTTGAAACAAACCCGTCAACAGGGGTTCAATCTCTGTCGACACCCAAAACACAGCAATCTCCCTAAGCACCGGCCCAGACAGGTTTTACCTCGTCTAGCAACACCTGCAGAGTAGATAAAGTCTCACCCGAGATGTTTGAGGGAGGACTGTCGAAACCAATTTTCTGCAGTATGAAGGAGGATCGTGCATCTACTGTCAACTTGGCACAACATTACTCAACAGAACTGATCATTCAGATTATACATTCACCAATTCATATTGTCATTCAATAGATCAAATCAACATACTTAGATCGCAGCATAAACATCGATACATAAACAAATCTATCAATATATCATCATTCATAACAGAAAGTATCGCATCATTCACAAATACACATCGTGTTCACATTCAGATCACAAAAAACAAGAAAACATGAAGATGCAAAAAGACATAATGTTTCTGTCCAATCTCCGTCATATATTAATCTTCACGGCAAAATGCAGGTTCCCAAAAACAGATCTTCAATTCATCTCTTACACAAGTTTTATCTCCGGATTATCAACAGATCCAAAGACATCCAAAATATATCAAAAAGATGTCTCAATATTCACAATCCTAGATCTACTTATAGGCTTGCACCTTTACATTAGTGGTCCACTTAAATAAACTTCCTAACTACTTGGACCAAAATCTACAAAATAATGACCAAAACATACAAAATATGACCATAATATACAAAATGTGGTCAAAATACTCAAAAATATAACCATTCCACTTGGCGTGCCAACTTCCACCTTTTGCAACATCTTTAACTTTGTGTAGCATCGCTAATGCTCCGCAGCTAACTATCTTCAAAAATTCCTGCCAACACAAAATGGTGATAAATGTTAGCAAGAAAATGTAAGTGATTGAAATATGTTGATCCTAGAGCAGGGTTTGTTTCCTACCAATGAAATACAACCCAAACACCCAGTAGAAGTGTCAATTCTTCCACTACCTCAATTCCAATCCAAAGCATAATGCAATATGACTTCAAAACCCTAGGAACAATTCCATATAATATTTTAACTCTATATCATGCCCATAGTTCAAGCTTACCAATGGCTTACCCTTGCTTTTACGAGCACAATTTTAACTCAAAGTTCAAAATCTTTTATGCTTCCATTCTACTTAGAGAAAAACATCTTTATATGTCCCAACTATGATGCAAATTTTATTCTCAATTATAATATAATTTCTCCAACATCTCCCTCATGGGTGGGTGTGGGAAGGTATATTAATGAAAACACAATACTCCCACCCTATGAGGGTGGCTAGGGGGAGAGGTATTAGAGAAAGAATTCCTTCTAAGTTCTTTCCTTATCTATCACAATTTGTACCACCAAGAATGAATTCTCCATGCTCAATTCCAAACATTATCTTTTGCTTGATAATAACTCCATGTGTTGCTTCCATAAGGAGTGTACATTTCAATTTTATACATATAATCCCAACCTTAGGATAAGATAAACAAAGGTTTATAATCATGTATTTAGTAATCAAGGGGGTTTAAGGACTTTAGGTTAAAACATTAGCTAAGTTCCCCCCACCCTGGAGCCTTTCAAGCCTTCTATAAGCCCCCTTTTCACTTCCCCGACTTAAGAAATCAGATCCCCCCATCTCTTTTTAGTTCTTCTTCATTTGCATCTATTTGGATTTTTATATTATAAATCAGTGTACAAAATTACAATATCTTTAGTCATTTTGATCATATATCATATATGTCTACATTATAACAACTTTATCATTACATATACATCTATATTATGGGATCACAATTAAGGGTATTAAATTACTCCCCCAATTTGAAACAATATTGTCCTCGATGTCTGTTTTTTCTTCAACAATGAAATATATGTGTTCATTCTTCAACTACATCTGCCACACCATTATTTTTCCTTACATTCTTGCATAGTTTTTGGATATCTCATATACAATACATCTACATTAAAATTGTTTGCTACCCTATTTTCCTCCCAAGCCTTGGCATATTAACATGTTCCTATATCAATCATGAAGAAAGACATGCATGTTATAACTATGTTTATGCAACAACTATCATATCCATATGAATTTAAATTTATAATGTAAACATGTATATTCATGTCACCAAATAAGTATGAAATCTTAGTCAAATACTTATCTTATGAAAATTTATGTACCACACAAGGATGCTACAGCCAAAAGTTTAGCTCATTGTCTTTTAAAACATACCCTTAAGTTTCCCCTTCCTAGTAACAAGTTGTCCTTCCAAGCTCATGCATCCCCTTGTTTCTTAAATAGTCCTTGAGTGATACATCTTGCCAAGGATTTCCCATGTAACAAGAGAGCCACATAGGGTTCTAGTGTTGTCACAATGACCTTCTTCCTAGGATTTCCAACTTACAATATTCATCATTGGCTCATACTTACAGGTATATTCACCATCCACATGTGTCATAAAAATAAACATGTATATATTATGAGTCGTATTTCTACGTTTCAACCAAATTTTGAAATAATTATTACATAATTCAGACTTTGAATAATATAAGAAGGTCAACATATAGTTATCTTTCAGTTTTGTAGGCAACAGTCTGTATCTTCATTATGGCTTGCTTTCAATGCCATATCCAAGACAATTTTTTTACTTTTTTCTAAATCTAATATCCTAACATATCTTTCAAGTAGTCCATCAAAACACAACTACTTATGCATACCCCCTTTTACTATACATCCATAATAACTCATGAAATTATTTCATAACCATAAGATATCAATAATGCAATCACTTTAGTTGTTTATGCAATAACTCATTAATTGTGGTGAAATATAGCACAAGAGTGTACTCACACGACGAAAATATATGTGGCAACAAACATGTATGCATAACTACCATTTGCACACTCCAACAAGCTTATTATTATTATTTGGTTTATTTGTTCATTACATAGGGTACCCCCCTCCCCTCTTGGTTGTGTTTATTGTTATTAGTGTTGTTTTATTTAGTTCATTTATTATTTTATTAT
The DNA here is from genome assembly GCA_001517045.1 of Pseudotsuga menziesii. Classification (NCBI taxonomy): domain Eukaryota; kingdom Viridiplantae; phylum Streptophyta; class Pinopsida; order Pinales; family Pinaceae; genus Pseudotsuga; species Pseudotsuga menziesii. The sequence goes on from LPNX010116023.1 coordinate 80,255, forward strand.
TTTGGTTAAATGATTTATTTTATCATCTATTATGCACCATAAGGTCCCAGCCTAACACCCTTAAATAGACAGTTTGTATGTATTGATTCCATCTATATTAAATAATACCCATACAGTAGATATAGTCTGAAAGCAACATTTGTAAAATGGCATACTAGAAAATTCCACCTACTAGAAATTTCTCATCCAACTAATCCAACTAATAGCTCCTCCAAATAGGTTAAACACATAACCACTTGTAGAACTTATGTGATAAAGATATTTATCCCAATCTACATCAACAAATCCTTGCACATCTATCACTTTGTCTAGTCCAGGTCTTCCTTGGTAGCAGATTGCATAATCTATGGTTCCATGCAAATGCCAGAAGACTCTTTTTACAATTGTCTAGTGCTACTTCCTTGGCTTTGACATATTTCTTCTTAAAAATCACCATGCATGGGCAATGTCTAGTCTAGTATATACCATTGCATACATCAAACTTTCAATGGCACTAACATAGGGAACTCACGACATGTGTTCTTCCTATTCATGTTCCTTTGGACACTAATCTCAAATAAATTTACAGCTGTAGGAATAGGGACCTTGACTGATTTACATTCTTGTATATTAATTTTTTTCAATATCATCTCAACATATTTTCTCTATTTCAACCAAATTTTCCTATTTGCACAATCTTTTTTAATCTCATTCCCCAATACAAATATAACAACACCAGTATCCTTCATTTCAAATTTGGAGGATTGTTGTGATTTCTATTAAAGTTTGCACTTTAATTCAAATAATTTAGATCTCTAATCTAATGCAATAAAAGAGACACAAAGATTTATCCTGGTAAAACCCTTTCTCGGGAAAACCCAATAACTTATTTATTATATATTCGTCACTAAGTACAATATCAAACCAAGATAGAAAACCAAGAGATTAGATATCCTTCGTAGCTTCTTCTTCTCTTCTACCCCGGCAAACTTGTCTTTCTTATCCTTGGAGTGAACTTGGTTGAGTTTGTTGTATGTCTAAATGAGATAGGGAACCTCTCTATTTATACTCTTCAATTAGGTGACCCAAAACCCCAACAGTTCCAACTTCCTAACCTAAATGGTCCAACTTCTTATTGGGAGACTCAAAAACACATTTTACAATAATTATTTTGGGGACTATTGCCCCAACTTACAACGGAGGTTTTACCTCGATATTATTAAACGTGACCAAGTACATGAATGACATCTCCAAACGGAGGAAAAACATCATTGAAAGGAGGAACAATAATAATAATAAGAATATAACAAATATACAATAAGAATATCTTCTCAATTTACATTTTCAACAACACTCCCTCTTAACAAGGAAGGTATTCTTTGACATGGTCATCACCACTACTGGACACAATCTCTGGATATCATCATTGTTGGAAATCGTCACTACTGCAACAACTCTCATCTCGTCAACCATTTCAGAAACACACACCACACTAAGAGGGGAGGTGAATTAGTGTTGCAGTTATTCAATTAATCTATTCACTTCTGTAATTTAATCTTGTAAACTCAATTCAACAATAAAACCATAAAATAATATCAACAATGAATTCTTCAATTTCATATGGATATAAACATTTCATTGAAGATATGTGCCACAACACAGAATACATACACCTTTAGCTTCAACTGAGATGATATAATCAAAATGCAACATGAACACAAACAGGGATTGTTCCCCTGCTCCACCCTTCAAGGACTGATCTCAACCAATCCAACTTTCACAGAATAAGGTAAGAAGATCTTCCAAAAACCATTGTGACTCCCAAACTGCTCCACAAAACTAACTTCCTTCTCTTGGTTCTTTGACCTTCTCCTCTACCCACATTTCTTCTCCTCAAACCCCCTACTATAACCCCCAAACTTAATATATTCTCTTCTTCATGTCTACACTAGACTTCGTATCTTCTTTCACCTGTCCACCGATATGTAGATCTTCTTCTCAGTCTTCCTATTCACAGCTCCTTTCCTCTACCAACCCGCAACTCCTCTCCTCGGTCTACCCCCGAACCTTTTCACCCACATCCTCTGCTACCTCAACACCCTTAAAATGAGAGCGTGAAGGCTCTATTTATACTAGTTTCCACAGCAAAAAAAAAGAGCTGACCTGTCAAACATTAAAATGGTTTTTATTTAAGTGAGTCAACTTCAAGTTGCAATTTTAATTTTAAAAAAGAGTTGAGGCTGACATCTTTAATTTTGATTTTATTTTTGAAATACTCCACACACACGTCACCATTTCAAGCTAATATCCTATGGGCGTCCCTTACTAACTGTACGAGCATCTTTTCATAACGTTGAATCATGCGAGCATCATTTGCAGGCAATCTCTCAGGCCTACATGTATCTCTAATATGTCATGCATTTACATTCAAATACAGGTATTGGCTTCATGGTGTGTGGGCATATGCCTTCCATGCACTATGGGCTAGTTTATCCATGATGTTGCAGAAATATTCTTTGTTGGGAATTCTTGTATGTCATTATTTAGCAGACCTCCTAATACATTGTAATTTGTTTTTAGTGCTTGTGGGAATCCTTCTTTTCCCCTAGGGTCGTCCCCAATGGCCATCAAGCCATAAAACACAAATGACCACAGACTCATTCATCTCATGCTTTGTCATCATCTCATGCTTCTTTGTCCTTCTTTGTCCTCCAAATCACCTTTGCCATGTCATCTATCTTGTGTCCAGTTGTCTTCCATGTTTTCCTAGGTCTTTCGTCATTAATGTGTTTCATCAATTATAACTTTTCTCATCAATATCCCCCTTTGTCATTGATGACAACCTTCTCAAGATGTCTCTCCCCCTTTGACATTAATGACAAAGGACCAATCAGTCAAGCCATCAAAAGTTTAATACTGCCCAAAAATTAATCATCAAAAACAATGCTTGATATTTTGTTGCTCCACCTTGTCATCTTTCTTAGCTGGTTGCTCCCCCTAAAATATTCCTTCCTCATCAAAATTTGATCCCATAATGGGTGTCATTCTCATATGACGCCCTCACATACTACTAAAATTAATGTTGGAGAGAGATAACTCCCAACCTCTGTCGAAGATACACAAATATATCCTTAGACATGGGTTTGGTGAAAATGTCAGGCACATGTTCCTTTGTATTCACACACTTGAGTGTGACTTGATGTTCATTGACCTGTTCATGCAGAAAGTGATATTTAATAGGGATATGTTTGGATTTGGAATGCATCACTGGATTCTTTGATAGGCTTATTGCACTTGTATTATCACAATTGATAGTGACTCGTTGATCAAGATGAATTTTCAGATCTGTCAAAGTATGTTTCATCCATATTATCTATCTAAGTGCAGCATTCAATAGCTGCAATGTACTCAGCTTCTGTAGTGGATAATGAAATTCAATACTATTTCCTACTCATTCAAGAGACCAGACAATCTCCCAAAAAGAAAGCATTTCCACTAGTTCTTTTTCTATCATCTAGATAGCCTGCCCAGTCAACATCAAAGAATGTTATGAGTTCAATATGTGAATTCTTGGGATACCATAATCCAAATTCCAGTGTACCTTTGAGATATCTGAATATTCGCTTTACTGCTGCTACATGTGATTCTTTTGGATTAGCTTGGTATCTTGCTACCATTCCAATAGCTTGCATGATGTTAGGTCTTGATGCAGTAAGATAAAGCAGACTGCCTATCATGGACCTGTAGAGTGTGGTATCAACTGAGGGAGATTCGTCATTCTGGCTGAGCTTACAACCTATTATCATCGGGGTGCTTATTGGAGAACATTCAGCCATCCCAAACTTACTTAGTATTTCCTTCAGGTATTTATTATGTGATATAAATATGTAATTTGGATGTTGAGTAATCTGTAAGCCAAGAAAGAAGGAGAGTTATCCTATCATGGACATCTCTAATTCTCTAGCCATATCAACAGCAAACTTCTAACTTAGCTTGTCCAAGTTGCTCCCAAAAATGAGATCATCGGCATAGACAATTGTGATTAAAATATGATCTTCTTCTCTTTTGTAGTAGAGGTTGGTGTTAGTGCTTCTTCTCTTAAAACATTGTTGAATAAGATACGTGTCCAGTCTTTCATACCAGGCTCTAGGTGACTGCTTAATACCATAGAGTTCCCTTTTTAATACATGATCTTCTTTACCAAGTTCTTTAAAACCCCTGTGTTGTTCAATGTATACTTCTTCCTTTAAGGTGCCATTCAGAAAGGCCAATTTTACATCCATTTGATAGACCTTGAACATTTTGTAACATGAGTATGCTAAGAACATCCTGATCAATTCCAGTTGAGCTACAGGCACAAAACTTTCATCAAAATCAATTCCTTCCATTTGGGCATATCCTTTGCAGACTAGTGTTGCTTTATTTCTAATGACTTTTCCATCTTCATCTAGCTTATTACTATACATCCATTTAGTATCGATTATATTTTTGTTCTTTGGTCATGGAACTAGTTCCCAAATTCCACTTTTTTCAATTTTATTTAATTCTTCTCTCATGGCATTACTCCAGTGTTCATCACCAAGGGCTTCTCCAAAACTTCTAGGTTTAGTTGTTGAAAGTAATGCCAGATTTCTTCTTTGTGATGCATGTCTCAGCTGCATTCCTTCTTCAATATTTCCAATAGTGAGTTCTTCTAGATGATCCCTTTTTATAGATCTTAGTGAGGGTTATGTACCTTTCAAGGAGATTTGTTCATCCTTAGCTTGTTCAAGATGATCAAACTGATTCTCTGTTGTTGTTTGGATTTCTTCTTCATCAGACCAGTCATCATCTGTGTCCTCTGGTTCATATTTTGGTATTTTTTGTGCTAGATCTTCATCTACTACCACATATGTACTTTCAATAATCCTCTTCAGTCATTTATTGTAGCATTTGTAGGCTTTCTTTTCAGTCAAATATCCCAAAAATATACCTTCATCAGTCCTAGAATTGAATTTTCCAAGATTGTCATTAATGATTTTAATATAACATTTACTTCCAAATATTTTGAAGTAATTCACTGTGGCTTTTCTTCCTTTCCACAAATCATAAGGGGTTTTGTCATAGTTAAATTTTAATGGTGCCCTGTTGATGACATATACAGTTGTTCCTACAACTTCTCTCCAAAAATTTTATGCTAGATTTTCCTCGAGCAACATGGTTCGAGTTGCTTCTTGAATGGTTCTATTCTTTATTTCAGAAACATCGTTTTGTTGAGGGGTACGTGTTGTGCAGTATTTCCTTTTTATTCCAAGTCCTTCGCAATAAATTCTAAATTCACCAAATGTGAATTCTCCACCATTGTACGATCTAAGACATTTAATTCTATGTCCACTTTCATTTTCAACCTTGGATTTAAACAGCTTGAATTTTTCAAAAGCTTCTTATTTGTTTTTCAAGAAGTTGACCCAAGTCATTCTAGTATAATCATCAATGAACAACATGAAATATAACTCACCTTGAAGTGTTTCAACTCTCACAGGTCCACATAGGTCTGTATGGACTAACTCCAAAGGACATGATGTTGATTGATATGCTTTTGCTTTGAAGTTTGTTCTTGCCTGTTTTCCATATTGGCATGACCCGCATAATTTGTTTGCAAGTTTCGTAATTTTTGGAAACCCTCTGACAGCTTCTAACTGACTTATTTTTACAATGTTATCAAAGTTTAGATGTGCTAATCTCTTATGCCAGAGCTAGTTGTTGTCATGTTGACAAACTAGGCACCTTCCTCCTTCTATTTCTTCTAAAACATAAACACATCATGTTGATCTAATTCCTATTCTAATAATTTGTTTAGAACCATTTCTTCGTATCTCATAGTGATGAGCAAAAAAGGTAACATTGTAATCAGCATCACATAATTGTCCAACACTTAATAGATCATGTTTTAGTCCCTCAACATAGAGAACATTTTGTGCCTTGGCATTTTCTGCAAAGGCCACAATTCCTTTTCCGAGATTTTTTGCAGTTCCATTATCTCCAAATGCTACATCACCACTTCTATCCTTTTTTAATGTGAGGAAGTTGCCTCTATCCCCAGTCATATGCTTAGTGCAGCCACTATCAATATACCATTTATTCTTATTTTTCTGAGCATAGAGAGCTATCCCACAAGTATCATTTGTCATATTTTCTTTATTAACAACTTCAAGTCTACACTTATCAGATGTGTGACCAAAATTTCTGCACTTGGTGCATTCTAACTCTTCAGATAGTAAAGAAAAGGATTTGTTGTTTTGTGAGTCAGTCCTTTTAGTATACTGTCTTTTGGGAGGATTTGTAAAACATATTTTAGGTAATCTACAGTCAATATCTTTGTGTTTGAATTTGTAACAGTTATAGCAATGACCAAGAAAGAAATTCTGATGCCTGGAACAAACTGGTCCTCTTGAAGCCTGAAAGGAGAGATTGGTTGTAGCTACCTTTGACTTATCTTCTTAACCCGTGTTGATTTGATGGTCATCTAGTTTTTTTAGACGCGTAACTTCCTTTTGTAACTTTTCACATTCCTTTTCCCTCAAAACCAACAATCTTTGTACCTCAGTCAATGGTTCTCGAATATTTTGAAGATTAACCTTAAGTTGAGAAATATCCTTATTGATTGTCAAGACTTCCTGATTTGATGAGCATTTTTCTTTATGATCCTTTTCTACTGAGGTGTATCCTATTCTAGTTTTGTCACCAACATGTTTCTGTTGCAATAGTAGTTTATTTAAATCCAGTGAGCTATGTTGGAATTTTTAACTTAAGCTTGAATTGTTGAGTTTCTCCTTGAGAGAGTTGACTTCCTCTTATTTTCTTTCCAATGCCAAAATTAGTCATTTTTCCAAATGATTCCTTGCAATATGATGATTTTTCTCTTGATTCTCCTTCAAATTCTTTAGATTTTCAATTTCTTCCAATGCTCCTATGATTTCTGACTCGAGGTCCATTGTACCCTCCTCCTCTTTTTCTTGTGCTAGAAAGAGAATTTCATTTATGCCTTCAAGGATAATTTCATAGTCTTCTTCTTCGTCATATGAGAATCCTTTCTCTTATACCTTGGTCAACATTGTTTGTTTATTTCCAAATATTCTATCTCCAAAATTTCTCCTAGGATTTATTTGCTTCTGCCTATTATTTAAAGGACACTTGGTTGCAAAATGTCCAATTTTTGCACAGTTGAAACACTTTAGTGGAAGCTTGCCCTTGTATTTTCCAGTTCCTCTAGGAAGTCTATTGATGAATTTGACTAACTCTTCATCTGAAACCCTATTGTTTGAAGAACAGAATTCATTTTTGTGATTGTTATCCTTAGTTACCTTGAATGCAGCCTCTTTTTGACTTGGGTCTTGAATTCTCATTTTGTAAGCAACCAGAATGCCATGTAGTTCTTCAAGCATTAGATCATCTAAATTTTCTCTGTCCTCTATGGCTGAGACTTTTGGGTTAAATATTAAAGGGAGATTCCTCATAACTTTTTGTACTACGGTAGATTGGGTTATTGTTTCACCCAAGCCTTTCATAGTATTAACGATCTCTTCAACCCTTTGAAGATATGCTGCAATATTTTATTCTTCTGTTATCTTTACACTTTTGAATTGAATCTTGTATGTTTTCAATTTAGCTTGTTGAAATTTGGAATCCCCTTTATAGATGGTGGCCAACTTGTCCCATATCTCTTTTGTTGTTGAGTAGTTCATAACTTTGAAGAACTCGGTTTCACTGAGTCCTGCCAGTATGGAATTCATAGTTGTAGCATTATTTTGACATTCTTCAATTTCCTCAAACGTTGAAGGTCGAGTTTTGGGAGGTTTGTACCCATCAGTTACAATAGCCCAAATATCGAATCCCATGGACATTAGATAGGCATTCATCCGCTTGCTCCAATATACATAGTTATTTCCATCAAATCTGGGAACATCCCTGAACTTGTGTCCACCCATTTCCAAGAGTGGTCAGATAATCCCTTCAGGTTTTCAAGCCTTGAAGAAGTGCCTGCTCTGATACCAATTGAGAAACACACACCACACTAAGAGGGGGGTGAATTAGTGTTGCAGTTATTCAATTAATCTATTCACTTCTATAATTTAATCTTGTAAAATCAATTCAACAATAAAACCATAAAATAATATCAATAATGAATTCTTCAATTTCATATGGATATAAACATTTCATTGAAGATATGTGCTACAACACTTAATACATACACAGGTAGAAACTGGTCATTTACAGGCTTGGACCTTTAAAAAAAATTCACCTTCAGCTTCAACTAGGATGATATAATCAAAATGCAACCTGAACACAAACAGGGATTGTTCCCCTACTCCACCCTTCAAGGACAGATCTCAACCAATCCAATTTTCACCAAATAAGGTAAGAATATCTTCCAAAAACCGTTGTGACTCCCAAACTGCTCCATGAAACTTACTTCCTTCTCTTGGTTCTTCAACCTTCTCCTCTACCCACTTTTCTGCTCCTCAAACCTCCTGTTGTAACCCCCAAACTCAATCTCTTCTCTTCTTCACGTCTACACCAGACTTCGTATTTTATTTCACCTATCCACCAATCTATAGATCTTCTTCTCAGTCTTCCTATTCGCAACTCCTTTCCTCTACCAACCCGCAACTCCTCTCCTCTGTCTACCCCCAAACCTTTTCACCCACGTCCTCTGCTACTTCAACACCCTTAAAATGAGAGCGTGAAGGCTCTATTTATACTAGTTTCCACAGCAAAAAAAAAGAGTCGACATGTCAAACATTAAAATGGTTTTTATTTAAGTGAGCTGACTTCAAGTTACAATTTTAATTTTAAAATAAAGTTGAGGACAACATCTTCAATTTTGATTTTATTTTTGAAATAATCCACACACACGTCACTGTTTCAAGCTAATAGCCTGCGGGCATCCCTTACTGACTATACGAGCATCTTTTCATAATGTTGAATCCTGTGAGCATCATTTACACGCAATCTCTCAGGCCTGCGTGTATCTCTAAGATGTCATGCATTTACATTCAAATACGGGTATTGGCTTCATGGTGTGTGGGCATATGTATTCTATGCACTGTGGGCTAGTTTATCCATGATGCTGCAGAAATATTCTTTGTTGGGAATTCTTGTATGTAATTATTTAGCAGACCTCCTAATACCATGTAAATTTTTTTAGTGCTTGTGGGCATCCTTCTTTTTCCCTAGGGTCATCCCCAATGACCATTAAGCCATAAACCACAAATGACCACAAAATGGGTCATTTGGCTCATTCATCTCATGCTTTTTCATCATGCTTTTTCGTCATCTCATGCTTCTTTGTCCTTCTTTATCCTCCAAATCACCTTTTCCATGTGATCTATCTTGTTTCCAGATATCTTCCATGTTTTCTAGATCTTTCGTCATTAATGTGTGTCATTAATGACAAATTTTCTCATCACCATTGACTAGTGACAATCCTTGAATATATATGTCATAATAAGTTCTACAGAGCCAGCCCTTTTTCATGTTGGATGTAGGCCTAGATCCCATCTAGGACTTCACCGTATCTACGAGCAAGCCACCAAGTAGGCACATCTCAGGATCACGCACCTGTGTATCCTGTCATCAAGTAGGTACAACCCAATATCAAACACCTGTGTCTCCTACCACCAACGCATCATATCCAGATCATCTCATCATATCATGTGGAGAAAATCCTGGATGCCTACATTATGTCTCCCCATATGACATGTGTCTTCCACCCTGTGGAGACCAACCTAGGAGCATACACATCATCCACCATGTACAGAACAACCTATATGCATACATTACATCCCTCATATCACTTACATCATCCACCTGGTGGATACCATCCCAAGAGCATCTGTATATTCTACCATGTAAAGCACAATCCAGGTGCATTCATTATGTTCCTCAGACCAACTACATCTTCCACCCAGTGGAGAACATCCCAGGAAAATTTTTGTCTTCCACCAAGTGGATACCATCCTAGATGCATTACGTCCCTCAAACCACCTACATCTTCCATCCCATGTAGAGTAGCCCAGGTGCACTTGTGTCTTCTACATGCAACATCACTCTCTCTTTCGAGGTACATTGATCTAGATAACACCAAGATTCTCCCTCAAGTACTCAAGCTTCACTCTTTCTAGTAGCTTGGTCAACACATCAGTTTTCTACTCATCTGTCACCACATACTGGAGCTTCACTGCTCCTCTCTGCACCATATCCCAAATATAGTTATACTTCATCTCAATATGTTTCGACTTGTCATGAAACACTAGGTTCTCAGAAAAGTTCACACATATCTGGTTGTCACAGAAGAAACAATTCACCTCTAGCTTGAGATCAAACAAATACGTCAGTAACTTATGAATCCAAACTGGCTCACAAATAGCCGAACATGCCACAATGTACTTAGATTCAGTTGTACTCAATGCCATTCTTACTTGCTTCATGTTGAACCAAGACATCGTGCCAAACCCCAAACTAAAGAAACACCATGATGTGCACTTCCTATCTATGGCACTGCCTACCCAATCCTCATCAACATAACCATGCAAGTTAATATGTTGATCCATTGGATACTTGATTCGATACTCAAGTGTACCCTTTAGGTATCCCAATACATGCTTTGCAACAACCATGTGAACACATCTTGACTCCACCATGTACTAACTCAAATTTTTCACAGCAAATCATATGTGTGGCCTCATGTTCATCAAATACATCAACAAAATAATCAAATGTCTATACATCGTGGCATCAATTTCCTATAAATAAGCGTCACATAGAAACATCAAGGTTGATACCATGGGTGTGGCTATAGCCTTGGAGTCCATCATCCCAAACCTATTTAGGATCTCTACTGCATGTTTTCCTTGACCAAGGAATATCTCATCTGATTCTGCCTCACCTCTAGACCTAAGAAGTAGTGCATCATCCACAATTCCTTCATCCCAAACTTTGCATCAAACTTCCTCTTTGTTTATACAATGATCTCATCCTCACCTATTAACAACATGGCATCTACGTATAGTAGCAGTATCACTGGTTTTCCACCCTCAACTTTGAAGTAGAGGTTGGGATCTACTTTAGTCTTGGTAAATCCTAAGCTCATAAAAAAACTATCCATCTAGCCATACCATGTCCTAGGTACTTTCTTAAAACCATACAAGGACTTCTTTAACTTGCACACATGACTATGTCTGTCGTGTCTCAAATCCCAGTGGTTTCTCCACTTACACTTCCTCTTCAACTACACCATTCAAGAAGGTCGTTTTGAAATCCATCTGGTGTATCTTCCATTTCATTATTGCGGCTAGACAAAGCACATATCTGATGGAAGTGTATCTTAATATAGGTTAAAATGTCTCCTCGTAATTTATGCCTTCTTTTTGGGAGAAGCCACGTGCTACAAATATTGCCTTGTATTTTTCAATGTTAGTGTATGTAGCATGCTTGATCTTGTAGATCCATTTGGAATACAATGCAGACTTCCCTTCTGATCTTGGTACCACCTCCTAGACATTATTCTTCATGATTGATTAATATTCTTCAATCATCCTATCCTTCCATGCTTTATTTTTTGTTGCTTCCTCATAGGTGGAAGGTTATTCATCAATGATGTCACCTAGTAGTGCTACATAGCTAGTGTAGTGTCTCAATATTTTTCTTTCTATGGAAGTCCCATCTGGAGCACCATACCTCTTTGCATCTTGGATAGCTTCACGTCCCCATGTTGGTCTTCTCTTGTAATGTTTCTTCTCATGAGGTGGATATTCAGGTTTTTTGTGGTTTTGTCATGTCATGATCTTCATGTTCTTCTTGGACAATCTCTTCCATAACATTATCTATGGTTTTGGGAACTTAGGGTTCTTCATGTATTTTAGTGTGGATTTGTTTTGATCTGTTATAATTTGAGTCTTCATCAAAATTAACATCTCTTTTAGTCTCGATCTTCTTGAATCCTAGAAAGTATTTTATGTACGATTTTTATGTGTCCTTGTATCCAACGAATATCCCCTTCTTTCCCTGAGGATCTAGTTTTGTTGTATTTTCATTGGACAGCCAAATATTCTGATATGGTTGAATTTTGGTTTCTTTCTTGAGAATGCTTCTTCTGGAGTCTTGTTTTTCAAGACATAGTGAGGTGTTTTGTTTTGTACATATACGACAATTCTTATTTCTTCTTCCCATAAGTGCATCGGAAGGTCTTGGTCTTGAAGCATTGCCTTCATTGCTTCCCTTATCATTATGTTCTTTCTTTCTACAATGACATTTTGTTGAGGATTGTATGGAGTGATCATCTCCCTCGTAATCCCATATTCTCTACATAGGATCTTGAAATTTTCTCAGGTGAACTCACCACAATTATCTGATCTTAAACTCTTGACTTTATTTTCAGTATGATTTTCTACCAAGGCTTTGAATTCCTTGAATTTACTAAATACTTCATCTTTTATTTTCAAAAAATAAATCCATGTTTTACTAGAGTAGTCATCTATGAAAGAAACATAGTATGCATACATGTTTAATGAATCAGATGACATGGGGCCGCATACATCTGAATGTATCATCTCCAAGGTTTATGTTGCTTTGCTTTCACTTCTTGGAAATGACTTCTTCACGTTCTTACCTTGTGCACGCCCTTTACAAATGTCTTCATGCTTCATTTGAATCTCAGGTAGACCTGTTACCGCTTTGCTTGCAATTGGAAGTGTCGTGTAGTGTACATGTGCAAGCCTTTGGTGCCAAGGTTCACTTGGCTCCATGGATTCATGAACCAATGTTTGTTCTAGTTGTCCCTTCAACTTGTATAATCCTACCTCATGTTACCCAATTATTGTTGCATTGTCTATTGTCATTCCTTTAGGCCACATGAGTACTTAGCCATCGACAAATTCAACTCCAAATTCTTTGGCATCTAAAGTTGATATGTAAAGTGGATTATTCTTTAATCTAGGTACATAGAGAACGTCTTTCATTTTTATTGGTTTACCTACATCCAACTTGTAGGAATCTTCTCTAATCCATTTTATGGGATACTAGTAGTCATCTCCAAGTTTCACTTTATGGGGTGACTCATGTTCCGACAAATTGATGAGAGAATGTTTAAACGCTGTCATATGCTTGGAAGCTCCATTATCCACAAGCCAATCATTACTTCCATGAGTGGCATTACCTATGAGAGATGAAATCAAAACATATTCTTCACCACTTGAAGAATCCTCTCTTGTTATTTTACTTGTTGGTTCGTCATCTTCGGCATCATGAGCATGGTGCCTCTTCTTCTTGTTTGTTGTAGTGAATCTCTTGTTTTGAGGATAATCTCTTGCAAAGTGTCCTTTCTCATCACATGTGTAGAATTTGAGACAATAATAGTCCCTTGAGGTCTATGATTCTTTTGGAATATTTTATGCTTATTTTGAGGGTTATCCACCTTCTTGATTCTATCCTTCTTTGTGTGAGCCGTTAGGGATTGATTTTTAGCTTCCCCGGTCTTCTCTTCTCTTTCAACCAATCGAGTTTATTCTTGGGTGAATTTCTCTCACAATTTGTAGAACTTGATGAGCTTCTTTATGGAGCATATCCCTCAGATGAATGAGTCCCATGATCTTGGGAGACCATTCAAAGTATTCATCTGGATCTCTCCTTCTTTGACAGTTTCTTCAATAGCATCGAGTTGTTCCTTTATTTGAGATACCCTTATGAAATAGGACTAGATCATTTCAAAGTGTTGCATCTTCACATTCTTGAGTTGATTTCTCAGAGTAATTTTCCGGTTGATGTTCTTCTATTCAAATAGTTTGATCAAAGCATCAAACATCTGCTTGGAAGTCTTCAAGCCTGAAATATGAGGGATTAGGTGATCTTTTATAGAATCAACAATGATCCTCTTGGCTCTAACCATGTTCTTCTTATGAGATGCTTTGGCTTCTTCTCCCTCTAGTTCTACAACCTCCTCATTGACATACTTTTCTAAGTAATTTTCTTCTAGGATAAGAAGAATTCTATACTTCTATGCTCGAAATTTTTTATCTCCTTCAAGCTCATCCTCAATCTTGGTGTGATTCATTATTTTAACTATTTGGAATCTTTCACATACCCCAATTTTGTAAAATAATGTTATTTGTTTTAAATTGACTCCTAAGACATTATGTTAAATTTAATGCTAAGTTGAAACTGATGACTCGGCAAAGTCAAAAGATGTAGAATGTAATTCTGAATATTTTATTTTAAATAAATAAAAGTGGAGACAACAACTTGGGAGAGCTGTTAATAAGAGTGTTACTGGTCAAACTGGTGGAAGGAACTAGGTGGATAGCAAAAGGACAAGTGGCAGCATCCTCAAACACTTCCTATGTTGCAGGTGGCAACTTCCCTACATTTGGGGTCATGATCCCCCAAGAAAGTGGGATCAGAGCAGGTGGCTCAATTAATGACAACTAACCCAAAAAAACCTAGGCAATCTTATAAAAATGCCCAATGTAGGGAGCTGATGCTGCTCATATATTTTCCAGGAGAAGAATCATTCAGGGGGAATGCACTTCAAGGAATTCATTGGGAAAAGAGAAACTGTAAGGAAGGTGTTTGAGGGATAAACTGCAGGAACTTGATCTAATATGGCTTTGTAGCTGAGAGATTTGACTGACGACTTCAGGATTGGTATTGAGTCTCAGGACTAGTACTTGGTTATTTGCTTCACCTAGTTCTAGCCGGGCAGACCAGAACAGGCTCGGGGGTCCTGAGGAGTCGTTGTTTGAGTGCTCTCCAGGAGTTGGAAGGGAGGAATGGCCTCCCATTGCTGTTGTCGACCAAGCTTTAAGAACAGGTTCTACTATCTACTAATTTATGTGTTAATATCCATGTGTGAGTGAATGATGCATTTACAGGTTATGATGTAAAATTAGATGATAGAATATCTTAGCTTGTTTAGTAATGAATTTATTCTTGATGAAAAATAAATCCTACCTGTGTTTTTCCCCATCTGGAGTAATCCAGATCGTACTCTAGCACAGGTGGTGTATTTAAATGAAGAAAGTATGATGTAAATTTAAAATAAAATGTTATCTTGAATACTAGAATGTTTTATCTTATTAAGATATTTGTTATTAGAAGAAATATTATTCTGTACATAGAGTAGTGTTAGACCTAGACTATGAATGTCAGATTATTAGAAAAGGAAAGGAAGCTATATCATTATACTAACAGTAGTATGTTTTGGTAGACAGAACAGTTCTCTATATAGTATTCACTTCCGTAATCCTTATATCTATTTTGAAACAAAAGGAAAAGAAGATAATAGATAAAATGTGTAGTATTAGGTTAAATAAAAATGCCTTCCAGCTCTACAGTTCATTTATTTTCCTATTTAGGATAAATAACCACTGTAGTTATAGCAACCAAACTGTGAGTAAGGATAGAAAAAAAAACCTTGATTTAATTCTAAAGATAAAACTAGTTGGTTTAAGATTGTTAGCTAGGTGATTTTATTTATGACTGATGATGTAAATATTTATTCATCTTATCTAGCCGAACTTATGCAAGTTCTACAGCTACTAACCTGTCTCTTATAGAATTAAAACAAACACTATTATTTATTTTAGAGAAAAGAACACAGTTAATTTGTTATTTTCTCTTATTTTATAAATACTAATGTTATAATCTAAATAGGGTAATATAGATAAAGAAGGAAATTCTTTATAAATTATTTAGTATAGAAAACATAAGGGTATAACAATAAAATATTTTCCCATCTATACACTTTATAAATAGACTAAGTATAAAGATAATGTATATAATTATAGGAACAATATTTACTTGTAAGTAAAATAACAATTCTTATAACATTATAATAAGTATCAAGTAAACATAAACTTTGCACTTAAAGATGTAACTATATAGTTACATAAGTACAACTCAAAAACATTAAATTACTTGTTTTCTTTCTGAAAGTTAACCAATATAAAATAATATTTAAAACCTTATTAGAACAGAGAGAATTAAGGTAAGTTAATATAAAAACAATATACAGTTATCCTAAACAGGGAACATTAAAATAATTTACAGGGTAAATTCAAATGTAATAGCTTGCAAGAAAATAAATTAACAGTACTTAAACATGCTCGAATAACCGAGCTTAATAACCCATCATACAATATAAGAAATAACAGAATAATTATATTATTATATTGTAATAAAAAGATAAATTAAAAATAGTAAATACATCTTCATATTGCTGAGTTAGGGTAAAAACCCTAATGTATCAAAATTACAAAAGATGTATCAAACAAGAGAGTTTAAGCTCCTTTCTAATGCCTCTCGGATTCTAAGAGTTAATAGAGAATGGCTTAATAGGCCTTTTATCTCTTTTTACATTCTATATACAAAACAAGAAACAAATTGGGAGACTATTAGCAAACTAGTTGCAGAGCGACAGGGCGGCCAAAAACACAGTAATAGAGCGGCCGGAGGCCCGAAAGCGACGAAGGGAATAACAAGTCTAGGGTTCGCAGTTGCCTTTGTAACTTCACAACGCTTGGCTACAATGAGTCCACGTACACAACCAAATTATTTGCATGCAGTGGGTAATCTCTATAGTCCCGGCGTACAATCAACGAAATGATTTTACATTCCAATCATATGGTGATTCGAAAGTTCCACCATGTTCTATACTCTCGGAGTCAACCAAGCTTGCACGCTGCAGTTTTAAAGGAGGACTTTAGTAACAAGGTTAGGATTTATAACGTATCGAGGATATAAACAAATCTGCGACCTAGCACATTATGCAAGCAAGGGATGCATACAATAAACGATTATAACTTTGGTAAAGGTTATGCCATTAAATATTTATATAAAAGAAATTCATAAAATTTATTTATGATAAGATACCCTTCTTGCTAGCTTGATTCTAGTTATGCCTTTGAGTATTTAATTATTAAACTATTAAGGTTTGCAATGAGAATGTTAATCCCTATAGTAATTATTGGGCTTGTCATTGGAATTTTGATGAATTAATAACAATAACTGGACAATATCTTCCAAGTAAGTTAGGTGTAAAAGAACTTAGTTCATCAACACTAACTTAATCCTTTTAATCCTTTTGATAGCAGTATGTAATAATGATACAATTCCTTTAAGCTTCAAATCTTGGGAAGATAGAATAATAGTACAACAACTCATTAACTATTGCGCATTACTTTCATATCACAAGAAGTAACCAAAATTTGTCATGACATAAATTGTTTATGATCACCGTTTGAGATAGACCCTTAAACATAAAACCTTGCCATCTTTAGTCTGTGTGTAAGGAAAGATTTAAGGCGTTTACACACGACGACTTTGGTAAACATTGATAAACATCGAAGAGGTTAGTTCGCAATAAAAACTATAAATTACAAGAGAGAGAGAGAAAGCAAATGTCACCAATACTGTTAGGACAAAAATCTATTTTCTATGGCGTCTTTAAAAAGAATAACAATCTAATTGTTTTACCTCATAAAAGCATTTGAAATTGAAACAACATTTATATTCTTTTATTGAGCTATTATTTTGCAACAAACACATATCTGCATGCTTTATGATTAATGGAAAGCAGCACCAAATCTTTCTTACCTGTAAATATATAAGATCAGGTAAACTTTCTGCATTAGCTCAAAAGCTAAGTAAGCCCCAGAATACCAAGACAGTTCCACCTTGTTGTTGCAAAGAAAAATAAATCATTAAACTGAAAAAAGAATTATTCTATATGATAAACCTAATCAAGTAGATAATTCAGATTATGAAATCATTAACATATAACTAATTAAAACAATTAGCTGACTGAATTATTGGATATTATCTGTATTTTCAAAATTTTAAATTTTTCGCTAAATTTGGGGTTTTGACATGTGGTATCAGAGCACAAGGTTCAAACACTAGGCCTTGATGCAGCCCAACTAGCTTTCATAGAACAGTAAATTAAAATAATATGCTAACATATATTTTGTTTTATGTTAAGAACAGAAAATTGCCTTTTTCTGAAAGTTTAACAGGCAGGTATGGAAAAGCTGGGAGAGTATGCACAGGAGGAGTCTCTAGATACAGAAACAAGAAATTTGCTCAGAGAACCTATATTAGAAGATGTGACTGCCAACTCCTCAGAGTTGTTACAGGCTCTCAAAGATTTAAAAACTGAAATGGAGTCTGTAAAGAGGGAGAATGAAAGGATTATGAAGGCTCAGGAAGAATTGAACCAAATTTTAATAGAAAAATTTCAAACTGAAGGAAGGAGTAGAAGGTCAGAATCTGAAGATGTCAGTCATCAAAGAAAATCTAAAAAGATGAAGCTTGTAAAAACTGAAAGTAGTTCATCATCTGAAGGGTTTGGTGAATGATAAAGTTACCATACTACTAGTGATAGTAGTGAAGATGATTTGTATGACAAGAAGAAGAAATACAAACCATGTGAGGAAATTTCAGGGGAATTTAAAAAGATAAAGCCACCAACTTTTAATGGAGATACTGAGAAGGGGGAGGAAGCAGAGTCCTGGTTGTCCGGGATGAAGAAGTACTTCCATATATATAATTACTCTAACTAGTTAAAGGCAAGGATGGCTATATATAACCTCTCAGGAAAAGCTAACATGTGGTGGAAAGACTTGAAGAGGGTCAAGGGTATAAGAGAGAAAGAAGTTAATTGGAGTACCTTTAAAAGGTATTTCAAAAAGAAATTTTTGTCCAAGCAGTATTACGAGGAAAGAGCTAAAGAGTTTTATGAATTGAAGTTAGGTTCAATGACAATGAAGGATCTGAACAGCAAATTCTTAAGTTTACTTAGGTATGTACCCTACCTAGTAGATGAGAAACCAAAAGTACAGCGATTTTTTAGCTGTCTACCGTATCATATTAAAGATAGAATTGAATATGATAACCCAAAGACTTTGGAGGAAGCTATGAGGAAGGCTAACTTTTGTTTTGAGAAAAATCGGAAGAAAGAAGGCTTGGCCAATTGGAAGGCTAAGAAAAAGAACAATCAACCTGAATTTAAGAAGAAGGAATTTGTACCTCACAAAAATTTCAAGAATAATAAGACCAAAAATTATTCTAACAACAAGAATTTCCAGGGAAATAGGAATATTACTTCCAACAATTCGAATAATTTTAAGGGCAAGGAAACTGCAAATAACCATGGAAATTTTACCAAGAGTTTTGAACGTAAAGAGCCTGTTAAGTGCTGGGAATGTAATGGCCCGCACTATGCCTCGGTCTGTCCAAACCAGAAAAAGATTGTTAGCAATATTCATACTGTACAGGAGGAGATGACCATTGGGAAACTAGCAAGGAGCATGCACAGAATTAACGCGGCTTTAGAGAACCGCCAAGCTGAATATCAGACTTCCATGGTGGAAGTAGAAGGTATGATTAATCAGACCCCTGTAACCATTTTAATTGATCCAGGAGCTAGTCTCGGTTATATTGCACCTCAGATAGTGGAAAAATGTAACTTTGTCTGTCAATAAGTTTGAGAATTCTTGGTTAGTTCAATTAGCCACTGGGGCTTAAAAAAAAATAACTTGTTTTGTGAAAGAATGTGCTTTACTTATGGATGAATTTGAAACTGTACTTAAACTTAATGTTTTGCCACTTGGCTCATATGATTTGCTGATTAGTATGGACTGGTTAGAACAGCATAAGGTAATTTTAAACTATTACGATAAAACTTTCACATGCTTAAATAGTGATGAACAACCAGTAAAGGTTAAGGGTATTCGTAGAAAAACTATAGTAAGGCAGATTTCTGTTTTACAACTTAAAAGAGCTCTTAGAAAAGGATGTAAAGCCTATGCAGTGACCATTACAGAGGAGGAAGGTAAAACTAAAACAGATAAGTTAAAAATAGAAAATATTCATGTTTTAAAAGAATATACTGATGTATTCCTAGAAGAAATTCCAGGATTACCTCCAAAAAGGGAATTGGATTTCACCATTGAACTGGTACCAGGTGCAGTACCTAGCTCAAAGGATCCTTATCAAATGAACATATTGGAACTTAATGAGTTAAAATCACAATTAAAAGAGTTAATTGATAAAAAAGTGCATTCGACCTAGTCTGTCTCCCTGGGGGGCATTGGTCATCTTTGTTAAAAAGAAATACGGAACTATGCGATTATGCATAGACTACCGTCAGCTAAATAAGATGACTATCAAAAAATAGATATACGTTGCCCCGCATAGATGATCTGTTTGATCAACTATGTGGAGCCACGGTGTTTTCGAAGATAGATTTGAGGTCAGGATATCATCAAGTAAGGATTAAAGATGAAGATATCTTCAAGACAGCCTTTAGAACAAGATATGGACACTATGAATTTGTCGTAATGCCATTCAGGCTTACTAATGCCCCAGCTGTCTTTATGTGTTTAATGAATAATATAATGCATAAGTATTTAGATAAGTGTGTGGTCGTGTTTATCGATGATATCCTAATCTATTCAAAAACGAAAGAAGAACACAAAGAACACCTAAAAATTGTTTTGCAAGAGTTGCGAGAACATCAACTCTTCGCAAAGTTTAGTAAGTGTGACTTCTTTAAGGATAAAATTCAGTATTTAGGTCACGTAGTGACCAAGGAAGGAATTTCTGTAGATCCTGAAAAGATACGGGCAATCGAAGATTGGCCGGTTCCTAAAGATGTGACAGATGTTAGGTCATTCATGGGAAATACCGGTTATTACCGGAGGTTCATTGAATGATTTTCAAGGATAGCAAATCCGATAACTTCCTTGCAAAAGAAAGGAAAGAAATTTGACTAGAACCCAAAATGTGAAGCAAGCTTTAAGAAGTTAAAAACTCTATTGACTAGTGCACCTATTCTAAGAATAGCAGATCCTAATAAAGAATTCATAGTGTGTACTGATGCCTGTAATGATGGCTTAGGCAGTGTTCTGACTCAAGAAGGGCATGTTATTGCCTATGAGTCTAGAAAGTTAAAAATTCACGAAACAAAATATCCAACATATGATCTGGAATTAGCAGCTATAATACATGCCTTAAAATTGTGGCGACATCACCTAATCGGCAGAAAATTTATTTTAATGACTAATAATAAAGGATTGAAATATCTTCTAGATCAACCTAATTTAAATGCTAGACAAGCCAGGTGGTTAGCTTTCTTAAGAGAGTATGATTTTGAAATCCAGCATATAAAGGGTAAGGAAAATAAGGTGGCTGATGCATTAAGCAGAAATGCAAAGCTAAACTTTACAACAGCAATCAGCACTTACATTTTAGACTTAAATGAATAGCTTAAAGAAGGGGTAAAACAAGATGAAATTGATCATAAATTGCAAACGAAAGCTAAGGAAGAACCTACAGAAAGCTTAATAAAAGGTTATACTTTAAATGAAAATGAATTTTTACTATATAAAGATAAACTATATGTACCTAATGTACCTAAGGTTAAGCTATTATTTCTGAATGAAGTCCATAAAACACCATACTCAGGTCACCCAGGTTATCAAAAGACTATAACCATGCTAAGAAAAGAGTATTTTTTGGCCAAATATGAAAACTGAAGTAGCTGAATATATTGCAAGGTGTTTAGAATGTCAATAGGTAAAAACCAAACACCAACACCAAGCTGGTTTGCTACAGCCTTTACCTATTCCTAGCTGGAAATGGGAAGTGATTAGTCTAGATTTTATTACTAGACTGCCTAGAAATCAAAATCAGAATGACTCTATTATGGTGGTGGTTGATAAGTTAAGCAAGGCAACTCATTTTATACCTGTTAAAACTACTTATAAGGCTGCCAATATAGCTGATATTTTTCTAAAGCAGATTTTTCGATTACATGGAGTACCAAAAGTCATAATCTCAGATAGAGATCCTAAGTTTACGGGAAACTTTTGGAAGTCCTTGTTTAAAGGATTAAATACAACATTGAATTTCAGTACTTCTTTCCATCCTCAAACAGATGGACAAACTGAAAGAGTAAACCAGGTACTGGAAGATTTATTGAGAATGTATGTGAAAGATCAGCCAGGTAAGTGGGAGGACTATTTACATCTAGTAGAGTTTGTGTATAATAATAATTATCAGACATCAGCTAAATTTAGTCCATTTGAAATTTTATATAGATAAAGAAGGAAATTCTTTATAAATTATTTAGTATAGAAAACATAAGGGTATAACAATAAAATATTTTCCCATCTATACACTTTATAAATAGACTAAGTATAAAGATAATGTATATAATTATAGGAACAATATTTACTTGTAAGTAAAATAACAATTCTTATAACATTATAATAAGTATCAAGTAAACATAAACTTTGTACTTAAAGATGTAACTATACAGTTACATACGTACAACTCAAAAACATTAAATTACTTGTTTTCTTTCTGAAAGTTAACCAATATAAAATAATATTTAAAACCTTATTAGAATAGAGAGAATTAAGGTAAGTTAATATAAAAACAATATACAGTTATCCTAAACATGTAACATTAAAATAATTTACAGGGTAAATTCAAATGTAATAGCTTGCAAGAAAATAAATTAACAATACTTAAACATGCTCGAAGAACCGAGCTTAATAACCCATCATACAATATAAGAAATAATAGAATAATTATATTATTATATTGTAATAAAAAGATAAATTAAAAACAGTAAATACATCTTCATATCACTGAGTTAGGGTAAAAACCCTAATGTATCAAAATTACAAACGAGGTATCAAACAAGAGAGTTTAAGCTCTTTTCTAATGCCTCTCGGATTCTAAGAGTTAATAGAGAATGGCTTAACAAGCCTTCTATCTCTTTTTACATTCTATATACAAAACAAGAAACAAACTGTGAGACTATCAGCAAACTAGTTGCAGAGCGACAGGGCGGCCAAAAACACAGTAGCAGAGCAGCTGGAGGCCCGAAAGCAAAGGAGGGAATAACAAGTCTAGGGTTCGCAGTTGCCTTTTTAACTTCACAATGCTTGGCTACGATGAGTTCACGTACACAACCAAATTATTTGCATGCAGTGGGTAATCTCTATAGTCCCGGCGTACAATCAACGAAATAATTTTACATTCCAATCATATGGTGATTCGAAAGTTCCACCATGTTCTATACTCTCGGAGTCAACCAAGCTTGCACGCTGCAGTTTTAAAGGAGGACTTTAGTAACAAGGTTAGGATTTATAACGTATCGAGGATATAAACAAATCTGCAACCTAGCACATTATGCAAGCAAGGGATGCATACAATAAACGATTATAACTTTGGTAAAGGTTATGCCATTTAATATTTTTATAAAAGAAATTCATAAAATTTATTTATGATAAGATACCCTTCTTGCTAGCTTGATTCTAGTTATGCCTTTGAGTATTTAATTATTAAACTATTAAGGTTTGTAATGATAATGTTAAGCCCTATAGTAATTATCGAGCTTGTCATTGGAATTTTGATGAATTAATAACAATAACTGGACAATATCTTCCAAGTAAGTTAGGTGTAAAAGAACTTAGTTCATCAACACTAACTTAATCCTTTTAATCCTTTTGATAGCAGTATGTAATAATGATATAATTCCTTTAAGCTTCAAAGCTTGGGAAGATAGAATAATAGTACAACAACTCATTAACTATTGTGCATTACTTTCATATCACAAGAAGTAACCAAAATTTGTCATGACGTAAATTGTTTACGATCACCGTTTGAGATAGACCCTTAAACATAAAACCTCGCCATCTTTAGTCTGTGTGTAAGGAAAGATTTAAGGCGTTTACACACGATGACTTTGGTAAACATTGATAAACATCGAAGAGGTTAGTTCGCAATAAAAACTATAAATTACAAGTGAGAGAGAGAAAGCAAATGTCACCAATACTGTTAGGACAAAAATCTATTTTCTATGGCGTCTTTAAAAAGAATAACAATCTAATTGGTTTACCTCATAAAAGCATTTGAAATTGAAACATCAGTTCTATTCCTTTACTGAGCTATTATTTTGCAACGAACACATATATGCATGCTTTATGATTAATGACAAGCAGCACCAGATCTTTCTTACCTGTAAATCTGTAAGATCAGGTAAACTTTCTGTGTTAGCTCAAAAGCTAAGTAAGCCCCAGAATACCAAGACAGTTCCACCTTGTTGTCGCAAAGAAAAATAAATCATTAAACTGAAAAAGAATTATTCTATAAGATAAACCTAATCAAGTAGATAATTCAGATTATGAAATCATTAACATATAACTAATTAAAACAATTAGCTGACTGCATTATTGGATATTACCTGTATTTTCAAAATTTTAAATTTTTCGGTAAATTTGGGGTTTTGACAGAATGAGAAACTCAAATGAAAATAGCAAATACATAGATCTTGCCAATTTGAGATGACTAAAATACTTCTTGAACTTACGGACCTAGGATTTGACAGAGAAACCCTATTTTTCAAATTGAAAATCTTTAATTTCTACTTGGATAGAAAGATGCACCTCCTCAAGGCAAGTTTTCCAGTGGTGACCTTTTTCCAAAATTTGTGAACGGGAGCTCCAAAAATTCGATGCCCTAGTTTCTCTTGTCAATTGTGATTAGGTCAAAAATAAAACTTCAAATTGGAATTTGCTTCCACCAAAATATGTGCCTCCTTGAGACAAGTTGACTTGTCATTCTTTTCTGGATAATGTGTGGAGAAATGTGCTATAACTTAGAAGCCCTAGTTTTGCAGCTGCATAATGCCTTCTTTCAGAGTGGCTTTGATACCATGTTAGAATTTTCACTTTAATTCAAATAAGTTAGATCTTTAATCTGATGTAATAGGATATGTTAGCACCCTGTGATTTTCCTATGGTTGTTGTAGGAATTCATAGGGGTAACCATTTCAACCAACCTTTAGATTTCCTTCTAGCCAAGGAAGTCAAATAGGGATCTCTCTTTGTCATGGTAACATTCACATACACATTTAAATTTAAAGAGCATGTAGAAGACTAGATTTTTGCTAGTAACAGGACAGTTACAAAATAAAATGGGTTGAACAGACAAACAAGATCAAAACCATTGGCCAATGGATTCACAGTCTGAAACATTCAAGGTTATTACAGCAAAAATGAGTGAGGCTTCAACATAGTGTTTTGAGGGAAAGTAAGCATCACATACAATCAAATATATTTAAGCGGTGGTAGGAGGAAGAGAGGAAATCCCAGCACGGCAAGGGGAACCTATCGATGGATGAATCGCTTGCAACACATTTAGAAGAAGAACAATGAAGGCTGGTGCATACAATGGAGCATAAGAGATGAATTCCAAAACACACACCATAACACATAAACGAATGCAAAGAGCACAGTGCAAAGAGAGCTTAATAGAGAACGAATTCTTTACACTTAACTTGAAATGCATTAGCAGGAAATACAAAATGGAATGAAATAAACAGGAAAACAGACTGAGTGCATAACACCATGATGAATCTCAAAACACAGAAAACTGCTTCTCATTAACCAGACCAAAAATATTTTCATAGTTACAAAACCAGCCCTCAGGCCTCAAAAATGAGAATTAGTCCAACCCCTATTCTCCACAAGCAAGGTTTTATTTATAATGTGAATTATCCACTGGGATACGTCCTAAAACAGGGTATCAAAATGGTTACAAGGTATGAGATTCACTCAGAACAATCACGTCAAAAATCCTAAAAAACTACGTTAGGTGGCAGATCCATCACTGTTTTATTACAAAAATTAGGAAACATGTCATGACGCACAAGCTGGTAGGAATGGCACTATGGCATTTGAATGTATGCTTGCTTTTTTTGACAGTGACATTTTGGCACTAACAACTCTGTTCCTTCAATGCGCTTTCTATTATAAAAATTTTGTAAAATCCCTGAGGTGACCTTTGCTGCTTGAAACCCCCGTGCTTTTCAATGTTCCAGAAACATGTTATGTCTTTGTTCGCAGCTAACGGGGAGGTTTATGTTTCTTTTGTGTTTGGCCCTTTATCCTACATCTAGGTCTCTTGATAACACTGTTATTTCTGCAGACCCAGAAAAAGAAGTCTAGCTTCTAGACAGCTCTGAGCCTTTAATAGGCTCGTCGTTCATGTCATCTTCTTCTACCGGGACCATGCCCTCCATATAATATGCATCAGTGAAACACTCCCTAAGGCTCATCATCATCCTATACGAATTTGGAAATATGAGCCCAAGACCATGGTGACGAAGCCTCCCCTTCCTCCCTTCCCGAGTCCAAACATTCGCCCAGATCGACCACCCCTAGCAATGGGTACTATGTACCCTGGTGAGGAGGGTCGTCTTCCTCTCTAGAGGCTTTGGCGGAATGCTCTCAAGGTCGGGGACCATGGGTAATCCCCCCGAAGTGGGATCATGATCTGTCGATACGACATGGTCTTCCCCTATGTCAGAAAATTTCTCCAATGTAGCGGACGTCTTTACCTCGATGGCTGGGAATATTGATGCATGAGGACTCAATGGAAGCTGGGTTCCCAAATGACCCTTATGGACCAATAAGGTAACTCAAAAAACAAGTGTCTCAAACACAGAAGTCATAGCCATTCTCTCGTTGGAACTCTCCAGGACCCTTAGTGGAGCATCCATCCTATCTTTATCAGCATGCAGGCTCTTTGCATCTTTAGATGGCTCTGATGGTGGCATTATATCGAGATGGGAATTTAAGCTCTAACGCATTCTTGTCGCACCCTTACACATGCAATAATCAAGTGTGTTATGATGACAACACAGGCGATCACGTGGGCTCTTGATCCAATTCCCTTATGTGAAGGTGCCAACTACGCTGCCCATAAGGCCCTGACCTCTATCAATTGCAGAAGCAACCTTTGACATCACTCGTAATCACCTTAAAGAGATCTCATCGAGGGTGGATTTGACCTTGGTCGCTTAGC
The DNA here is from genome assembly GCA_001517045.1 of Pseudotsuga menziesii. NCBI lineage: Eukaryota > Viridiplantae > Streptophyta > Pinopsida > Pinales > Pinaceae > Pseudotsuga > Pseudotsuga menziesii. Next base: position 107,147 of record LPNX010116023.1, read on the forward strand.
TGATCCATCAGCCGACCTAGATTTCAGTGCCTTACTCCCTTGAAATATGACATATACGATCGCTCGTGTCCTCTATCAATTAATCATTTTGACATCCATCCTCATTATGTGTGTCATATAGTGAGCTGCGAGGACCCAGGAACAAATTCTAGTGTCATCGATGCCACCTGTCCCACCCTGACTAGGTTGACCCTACCACACTTCGTGCTTCTTCTATTGACTAACCTCTGTGCATGTCCTTATCATGATGTAGACCAGAGCCATTGGTTAATCGTTTTGTTGAATCTACACTGTTGAAAACGAGGGACTCTACTATATTTTGCACTACTTCCTCCCCCTATCTGTCATGCACCTTCCTATCGCAAAGACCTCCAGGGCCGTTGATTTAATCCTTGTCCACTCACTATCATCCAAACATGTCGGGGTCTTCCCCCATTTCATGGCCATCTTCTACTTTATCCATCATGCATATTTGAGTGATGAAAAGGCTCTCAGTCATAGATCTGGTCCACCCCCAATCGTGATCATTGGGAAAATGGGACGAGCCATGGATTTCGTGTGCCCTGAGTATGTGAAGGTGCCAACTACGCTTCCCATAAGGCCCTAACCTCCATCAATTGCAGAAGCGACCCCTGACTTCACTCATAATCACCTTAAAGAGATCTCATCGAGGGTGGATTTGACGTTGGTCGCTTAACTAATCCATCAGTCGACCTAGATTTCACTGCCTTACTCCCTTGAAATATGACATATACAGTCGCTCTCGTCCTCTATCAATTAATCATTTTGACATCCATCCTCATTACATGTGTCATTTAGTGAGCTGCGAGGACCCAGGAACAAATTCCGGTGTCATTGATGCCACCTGTCCCACCCTGACTAGGTGGACCCTACCACACTTTGCGCTTCTCCTGCTGACTAGCCTCTGTGCATGTCCTTATCACGACGTAGATCAGAGCCGTTGGTTAATCATTTTGTTGAATCATTTTGCACTGCTTCCTCCCCCTATCTGTCATGTACCTTCCTACCGCGAAGACCTCCAGGGCCGTTGATTTGATCCTTATCCACTCGCTATCGTCCAAACATGTGGGGGCCTTCCCCCATTTCATGACCATCTTCTACTTTATCCATCATGCATATTTGAGTGACAAAAAGGCTCTTAGTCATAGATCTGGTCCCGCCCCCAATCGTGATCATTGGGAAAATGGGACGATCCATGGATTTCGTGTGCCCTCATAGTCTAATTCTCTATGCACCTCCTTTAATACAAAATCCTTAACCTCTACTGCTTTGCACTGCCTATTCCTAGTGATGATTGGTTCTACCTGAGTTAGCTTGGTGCCAAGGGTTCACTAGATTCTTTGCTCGGGTTTAAGATAGGGTCCTTTATCTACCTCGAAGTCGCCAAGCTCAAAAATTCTCTGGCTACACCTCATCCTAATAGCACATTATCATCAGCGCTTCTTCAAACTTTAGCACGAGTGCTAACAGTGGCTCCAACTTGGGGATGATATCCTCCCTATGAGGTATCAAAGAACTTGCATATATCACATGCCTAATCCATCGGGTTGTCTCATGGATATTCCCTGAAAACTTACCAGCGTGTTATGATACAAAGTCGAATAGATGACAAATAAAAATGAAAAATTGCAGAAATAAAATGCTCGCCAGGCCAAGCTTATTCGAACCTACCTACCCTACTTTACACAAGCATCACCGCCCAGTTAGATGATTTTCAACTTCCAGTGAAGCCAATCAAGCATGTGATTTTGTTTGCAATCCCTTCCTTCATGTTTGATTGAGGGCAGTAATGTGAAGCGGAATGATCGAAGGTTATTCTTGAACCTTTGGTTCTTATCGCGCATAATTTTCATATCATTCCACTCATACAAATTCTCCATAGGTGTGGCTAGTGGGTCATGACAGCCCTTCGTAAATCCTGCTATACACTTGTCATGACCAAGCTTCTCCACATACTCAGCCACAGGATCATAAAACCCATGGTTGTCCTGAACTTCTCCCGCCATTTGTTGGTTCCATGATCATTGCTCCAACTGTGTCTTCCCCTGCAAATTGTTTGATTGTCCCTTAAAACGCTTATGCGAGGGGAGTCTGTGACCCTCTGTACCTGCAACCTCATTTGCCTCATCCTGAATGCCAGAAACCATGCCTTGTTCTTCCTCCTACAATTCATAGGAAATGTTTTCAATAGAGTCTGGTGAACTATGCTCTTCTTGACATAGGTAATCTATGCTAGAAAAGCAAGAACACACTTCCCATTTTGGACCCTCATCTTCTTAGCAGTTGTCCTCGTATTCATTGTATAGGGGGGGTCTAAAAACCCCCTCAATATTTCCACAGACAGAGCTGGCAATAGGCAGGATACTTTTTCCATCAAACAAATTGTAATATTCCCCCTGTATAGGCCCGAACTGCTCATCTGTGTGCTCGTAGGAAGAACAACTAGGATGTAAAGCAGATGCCATTTGTCCACTTCCCTCATCAGTCATTCTAAACCATGCCATGACCTCATGCTGTGCTCGATTTGAACCTTGTAACCTCTATTTCAGAAAACCAAATGAGGCGAAGCATAAGGGAACACAGTTACCTTCATCATGCTGGCTGTATTCTTCATGGAGAGCAGGGTCGGGGTGAAAAAGTGTCTTCAGCTGCACATCCTCTTCCCCTTCCATTAGCAGAGAAGACCTTGAGTGTTCTTGTAGGTCTTTAGGGATAGTTTGAGCTTGCTCTGTACGAAGGGATCCTCTGACTTCTTCAGTGCTCATGGGACAGGGGCTATGATCCATCATGAATACCTCCATCCTCCCATCCATTGTGGTCTTCGGGGTGTCAGAGGGAAGAAGCTGGGGGAGATCTTCGCTCTGTCTTATGTCTCCTTCTTCTCTCACCTTCTCTCTAGTAGTAGTCAAGTCGATCTCCACACCTGCGGAGTCATTCATCATGTCTACCAAAGAGGCTGACCTTCTCTCACTGAGCCACAAAGAGAATTCTCTATCAAAGGCCTCGGTGTACTAGATTTGGGCAGTGCTAGGAGGAGGTTTGAACTCAGAAGGGATGGCGTTATATACTTTCATAAATCTATCAGTGAACTCTTGGACAGATTCGCTCTCTTCCCTCCTTATGGAATAGAACTGAGATAAATATCTCCTGGGGTCCCTCTTCTCTTCCCGCCTTTCTTTGAATGCGTCCTCCAAATATTGGTAACCCAAGATGGAGCTACCTAGAACGCTAGTGAACCATCTCCTTACCTCTCCAACAAGGATTTGGGAAAATAGCCTGACCTTAATATCTTCATGATCCACTTCTTTCAGGTCAGTCCAGTCTTCAAACCATCCCAAATGCTCCTAGCTGGGGAAGGTCATGAAGGATTACAGGGAGGAGTATAGGGGTGAATCATTTGTCCCTAGCTGGGGTTGTGGCAGAACTTTCAAGAGGGGATAAATATTTGAATGATGGAAGCTCTGCATATTTTGAATGGAGGGGGGCAATGTCTCAACAATGAGTGGTCTTTTGACCGGGGAACTTGAGGGGGTCCATTTGGAGGAGGGTAGAGGATGCTCTAAATTCAGTGAGGGTTGGAGGTCCCTGTCTAAGGGTTTAGGAAATTTCACAGAATTGGTAAGGGCATCACGAGCCTCATGGGGCTTGGATGAAGGAATTTGGTCTAAGATATATGTACAGGGAGATGAGGGTTTTTAAGTTTTTAAAGAAGGATATACAAGGGTGGGTCTAGGGTCTTTCCCTGAGCGTGACAGATATTGGAAAACCATTCTAACTCGCCTAGGGAAAGATAGAAAAAAAGTACCAAGAAGGACAAGACATCTTGGAGAAAGGAAACATAGTACATCATCTTTCACCGTGTCCTTCCAGGTTCTGCTATATTAGGCTCATTTTCCCTCATGGAGTAGCCATGTAACCTTTGAAAAACAAATTTGTAGCTTTTGGGTGTTCATGGTTCCCAGTGGAGTTGCCCTCAAAGGCCTTGAGTGGAGTTGCTAGAGCATATACAACCAATTTTGCATCTAAGACCAATCGCTCAACCAGGTCATAGAACTGAGCAATGTTGTTTTACCCAGGGATGATTTGCTCATTCGTTCAACGACAATGACACCAATATGTTAGCACCCTATAATTTTCCTATGGTTTCTGTAGGAATCCACAGGGGTAACCATTTCAACCAACCTTTAGACTGCCTTCTAGCTAAGGCAGTTAGAGAGGGCTCTCTCTTTGTCACATTAACATTCACATACACATTTAACTTTAAAGAGCATGCAAAAGAATAAATAGAAGCTCTATGATTTGCTCATTATGTTCCTTATTTTTACAAGAAGCTCTATGTTCTGTTGTTCATGATTGTGTTCGTGTAAGCGTTAGCCAGGCATCACCCCTGATTGCTGAGAGGGCCCCTCATCAACCAGCGATTTCTTTTCTTGTGTAAATTCGTTATCTTTTCTTTTGTAGTTAGTATAGTTTGATTTCTAGTTTGCTTTCATTCAAATTATTGTAAACGTTTATTTCATTGTTTTCTGTAATGCATTAATATAGTCTTATTTCCGAAGTTAAATAGCTAGTTGCGCGCATAGTTTGCTTTCAATTTACTTTCCAGTCATTTCATTTCCAGTTTTACTGTTCAGTTTTATATTAACAAGTATATAGAATAGGTTGCTTTAATCAAGTTATAATAGATTAAATTATGTTCATGTCCTTTCTGTTATAAGTTCATTCAAGTTAAATTCTAGTTTGTTTCTTAGTGTAATACGCAATGATTTATTTTTATGAATTAGTTTGGGATTATTTTGCTATCAAATTTGATCAGTAAGTAGGTTTATTTACTGCCTCTATGCATTATATTTGCATGTGCGCAAATTCAGCTGAAGATTAGATCGTTTAGGTTATTTTCTGTTATTCTAGTTGTGTAGACTGTCATTTAGATAGCCTGTTTAAACTGTCTTTCAAACACCCCTTTCAGACCTACAGTTCAGTCTATCGTTTCGTTTTTAGTGTTTTTAATGTGTTTTGAACCTGTTTAAAGCTCTGTTTCTTTAGTTTTTAAAGTATGCTTTGACTATAATAGTCAGATGATAGTCCTATTTAACATTAAGACTAAAAGTTAGATTGTTTTAGATTATTTATTAAAGTTTTCACCTTGAACATGTTTTGAGTTATGTTATGTTTTGTTTATTTTGTTTGTTATTTATTCCTTTAACTAATATTGTTGTATTGTTTTGTAATCATGCCTTTGGATTGATTTATCTGTTTGCATGTAAAACTTAGTATTAGAAGTGTTATCCTTAGGAAAGTATACTAGTACCTTGTAAATTGTCCATAGCAGCAGGAACTGTTCCTTTTTCACTATGTGATTACTGAAAAAGACTTGTAGGATAGAATTCAAAGTTATTCTTATTAATTTTTCTGCATGTTTCTCTTATTAAGTTATTCTTATTAAGTTTTCTACTTGTTTCTCTTATTAAGTTTTCTTATTAATTTTTCTACTTGTTTCTCTTATTAAGTTTTCTTTATTAAGTTTTCTACTTGTTTCTCTTATTAAGTTTTCTACTCACTTATAAGTTAGGTCTTCCTTGCATCCTAGTCTTTCACTTGAAGTTAGTTGTTGATAGTATCATTTTTTTGTATGAAGTTATTTGCTTATAAAACAAATTATCAATCTAATTGTTGTTGCTATGTTTCCAATATAAACTTTCTTTGCATAGTTAGTTATTGAAATTATTCAATGAACCTTACTAGAAAGAGTAGTTTTTTCTTGTATAGAAGTAGTATTGTATATATCTTTATTCTTTAGTAATTGTTTATAAAGTAGAGTAGTGTATTTTTGATACTCTGGTCTAGTATTATGTTTCTGTTCAATTACCTTAATAGTTGAATTCTTAGGAGTTTGACTCGGTTTTTCATTTTGAAAAATCTTTCGATTTTTTCTTTGTTAAAATATTTCCACGACACCATAGGAATCCCTCTACCTTCGCATATATTTTGTGTCAACTCTAATCCTACCAAACCCGGTTGATAATTAAATATTAGGTGAATTAATCAAGACGATATAACACCCAACATTTTGGCACCTTTGCCGGGCAGTTGTTCGGTAAGGTAGAATAGATAGAATTCTTTATGAAGTTTAGTGATAGTCTGGTGGTGGGGGAGCCGTAAGATGAGAGGTAAGAACCTGTGCATCTGTTATAACAGGTGCCCCCAAACCCAGCAATAGTAGTAGCATAGGTTTTTCTTTCGTTTAAGTTTTTCATGAGCAAACTTAGAGATCCTCAGCGTAGATTTTTTAAGACAGGAAAACTGATTGAAATTCCTACTAACTTTTACAAGGGACGTAATACCCCAACCACTAACTCAGCAAAAAGGTATCGAAAGACCCCTGTAGGAAGTAGTTCTACCCGGAAACCTAAGGAGACTCTCTCAGGAGATCTTACCAGGGAAGCCATAGAAGGAGAAGGAACCTTGACAGGAGGTCCTAAGGACATCCTTCTTGAGTAATTTCAAGAGGATTAGCCACTAGGAACCTATAATCCTCCACTAGTCTTGAATCCAAATAATACAAATTTTTCACTAGTAGGAGATCCAAATTTTGTTGACTTTGTTGATCTTGACCAGGTAAAAGCTCTCGTTGGAAACCCCATAGATATAGTTATCTCACAAATTGAAGCATCCAAAGTAGAAACTACTCTCCCTCTAGGATTCAATAAAAACACGGTTGATTAAAGGAAGATCTCTCCCGAAAAAGAATGTTGGGACGCCCCATTATCATCTCAAAAGGAGCCTCCTAGGTATATTTACGTTAAAAACCCAGCCTATATGGAGAGATGGGGAGAGCACGAAGATCATGGTGAATTTAGAAATGACGAAGGAGAAGGGGAAAATCGAACTGAGGCTACCTTCGGGTTTCCTATTTTAGACACTATACAGGATGTAACTATGAAAAACATCCCTCCTTCCTCCTTACCTATTTTCTATGGAAAAAGTAATGAGGACCCGGACACATTTATGTTCGAGTTTGATATCCTTTGTAGGAGCTATAATTATCTACAAGATGCTCACAAAATAAAACTCTTTCCCACTACACTAAAAGATTCTTCCTTGAGATGGTTCATGGGATTAGGAGAATCCACTATCAAGACTTGGGATGATATGAAAACCTCATTTATGTGAAAATATGAAGAGTATTTCAAACCTAAGGACTCTCGACATGATATATTGAAGATACAACAACTTGAAGATGAAAGCCTAGAGGATTATCTCGAAAGGTTTGTTTATAAATTATGTAAATCAAAATATAGTGACCTCCGAGAAGATGCAGTACATACACTTTTCCTTAAAGGGATCTCCAAGGACTTGATAGAAAGTCTTAATCTCATGGAAGCTGGTGATATTTCTCATAAAACCTTTGCACAAATCGGTGATATGTGTAAAAATTATTCTAGAAGTAGGGGGAAAGTTGGGAAAACTTTCGGGAGCCTTATACTAGAAATGTAAGAGGAAAAATTCCAAGTTCAGGTGGAGTTACAAGGATAGAGTTAGGAAACCTATTGGAGAATTTCAAGACTGATATCCTAGGAGCAATTGGTTCTCAACTAGATGCTTTACAAGCCAAGAAAAGGCAGGATGAAGAACGAGCAGCATTGAGCATTTGTTTTCCAAGATGTAGGACCAAACATCCCCAAAGGGAATGTCCATTAAACAACATATCCATATGTCACATATGTATGGAGGAACATCCAACAAACAATTACCCGTCATTGCCTGGGTTGCAAGCCATCTATAAGAGTGGGGATGTAGGTGAAACATCTAGGAGTTGTCCTTGGAAACCTAGAGACCAACCAACATACCAAAATTTTCCACCACAACCCCCACTCTATTATCCTCCATGCCAACCACCTCAACAATGGAACACCTCAAGTTGGCGGAATTGGCCACCTTAGTACCCTCATCCTCAATTTCCGTAGCAGCAATATTGGTCACAAGGGTGGAGAGGACAACCATACCCTCAGTCACAACCTATCTCTACACCTAATCATCCTTATCCCCAGCACCAAACAAATTTCCAGCAAATTTTGCCTGGATTTGTGCCTCCAATTCCTCTCATCGCACAACAACCTCATCACTTCCAGAATACAAACCCTCCTCAGCCGACATTATTACCTACAAAAACGATACCTAACCCAAATAATAAACCAACTCAAGATCTTAACAGGATTGAGTTGCAAACTCTTCCATCATACCTTATTTTGACTGTACCTATACATGAGATTCAATTACGATCTGGAAGAGTTGTGAATGACAAACCCAAGTCATCAGTCATCATTCATGAGGAAAATGAAGAAGAAGAGGATTCAAATGAACCCGTGAATGATGCCATTTTGGAGGATGTGAACATTCTGAAGATTCCTATACACACCCATCCTCTACAAGAACCCATTTAGGAGCAAAGAGTTCCTCCATTTCTGGAAATACTAGTAATAGAAAAACTTGTATTTCATCCTGAGTATGACATTTTGAATGAATTAAAGAATATATGTGTCAAAATTCCTCTATTACAAGCTATCAAGGACATACCAATCTACAGTAAGCTAATTAAGGAACTATGCATTAAGTGCCCAGGAAAGAAGAAAAAAGACCCCCTCACAATTCATGTTATAGGAGAGATGTCTGAATGTATGACAGATTAGCCCCGGATTGCAAAATATACAAATCTAGGAGCCCCAATAGTGACTATAATTATAAACAATGCCGCCATAGAAAATACATTAATTGATTTAGGATCTGTCATCAACATGATGACCACCACAATTTTAGAAGTTTTACAGTTGGTACAATTTCTCCGACCTGCCCCTTCCATCCTAGAACTAGCAGACCGTACTACGGTAAAACCGGCTGGAATCCCGGATGACATTATTGTATCAGTAGCCTCATGGGAATACCCTTTCGACTTTATGGTCATAGAATCAAAGGATATTTCTAAATGGAATCCTATTATCTTGGCAAGACCATGGTTAGCTACTGCAAATGCTTTTATAAGATGTAGGTATGGAGAGATGACTATTTCCAAAGGGTTGTCTACACAGAGACTTATTTTATACCCCCCTCACACAACCAATAACTGAAAAATCATGGTGGTTAAATTGGTCTTTCGGGGATGAGGACTTTGATTACCTCTCTCTCCCTATTTATTTCTCCTAGGCACTTCGGGAGCAGACCACTGAGAATGTTTTAAACCAGTTTGTTTCTTCAACAATTTGTATATATTTTCCTTAGTATTTTGCTCAATTCGATCAGATTTTTGGAGACGAGTTCCAAGAGAATATGGCTCTCTCAATGTTTATGGAGACACATTGTGTCTTCATAATTAAATATCATACATGACCCTATACCATACCTTGTAAAGTTGGCCCTAAAAAATTTCTACATATAAACGCAGGGTTAAGTGAAAATCAACAAGCACAACTACTTGAGGTTCTTAAAAAACAAGTTGGATCATTTGCATGGGAATACAACGATATGAAGGGTATACACCCTGACACTTGTATTCACCATATTTATATAGATCCAAACATTTCACCTGTAAGGCAGCCTTAGAGGAGGATGAATCCTGCTCTAAAAGATATAGTAAAAGAAGAATTACAAAAACTCCTCAATGTTGGTTTCATCGATCCTATCTCCAATAGTAAATGGGTGTCTCCTCTAGGTAGTCCCAAATAAAGTCATATGGAAATGGCACATTTGTGTTGATTTTAGAGAGATAAACAAAGCCACACTTAAAGACAACTTTCGTTTACCTTTTATTGATCAAGTGTTAGATACCTTGTTAGGTAAATAGTATTTTTCCTTTCTTGATGAATATAGTGGGTACAACCATATTTTAATAGCACCTGAAGATCAAGACAAGAACACTTTCACATGCCCTTGGGGAACATATGCTTATATAGTTTTTCCATTTGGCTTATGTAATGCACTTGCCACTTTTCAGCGAGCATTCTAAGGATTTTTTTCTGATCTTATACATGACTATGTGGAGGTATACATTGATGATTTTACAGCCTATGGTGATACCTTTCAACAAGCTCTTGAAAACCTCTAGAAGGTCCTGATCTTATGTCACGAAACAAATTTATCCCTTAGTCATGAAAAATGTAAAATATTACTGACAGAAGGTATAGTTTTAGGACACCATATTTCCTCCCAAGGAATTAAGGTAGATCCTGCTAAGATCAAAGTAATTGTTGTCCTTCCCTCTCCAAAATCTCAAAAAGAGGTAAGAAGCTTTCTTGGTCATGCAATCTATTACCGCCGCTTTATTGAAAATTTCACTAAAATAGTTCCACCGATGTTTAAATTGCTTACAAAGGATGTAGAATTCCAGTGGACAGAATCTTGACAAAATTCTTTTGAATTTTTAAAAGCTAAACTATCGGTGGCACCAATACTTAGGGGTCCTGATTGGTCCCTTCCTTTTCATATATCCGACGATGCCTCTGATATGGCCATAGGAGGAGTCCTAGGCCAAAAAGAGGGACAAGCATCTTATCCCATTTATTTCATTAGAAATCATTTGACTCCTACCGAACTAAATTACACTATTACTGAAAAAGAATTTTTGGCAGTAGTTTATCGTATTAATAAATTTCTCCATTACATTACAGGTTACGAAGTTTTTATGCATATTGATCACTTTACCATTAGATTTTTAATGAATAAACCAATTACCAATGGTAGAGTGACCCAGTGGCTTCTTCTATTGCAAGAGTTTAACATCACCGTCATTGACTGACCTAGTAATGAAAATCTAGTAGTAGATTTCCTCTCTCGCATTCAACATGATGATGGTGCTAAACCCGTTGGCGACACTTTTCTTGATGAACATTTCTTTGTTGTGTCTGTTCAAAACCATTGGTTTGCAAACATTTCCAATTATTTAGCAACTAGGAAATTACCAAACCATTTTTTCCCACATGAGAAACGTCGTATTATAGTTCAGAGTTCTAATTATTCTTGGGTTGATAATGAGCTCTTCTGCACCGGTCCAGATCTTATTATTAGACGATGCATATGGGAAGATGAAATGACATACATTCTCCATGCATGCCATGATGGACCATGTGGAGGAAATTTTTCTGATAAGCGGACAGACATCCTCCTCTTAATCCTTAAAATATATATATATATATAGAGAGAGAGAGAGAGGGGGGGGGGGGTTATCATCACTTGTATATGTGTAAATATGTGTTTGTTTCTTTGAATAAATAAGAGTCATTTCTGAGAAATTGCTTACAAGGGACTCTTTTCCTTTCTATAATTTTATATATGTTTTCATGAATAAATTGAATCATCTAACAAGTGATTTTGCAGTTTGATTACAAGAACTTTATCTCTATAAGCAGCTTATGGAGTATTATTTGGAAAAGGGAAGTATGCTAAAACACTCATGAGGTATCTTAACCTTTCTTGGGGTACTTTTGAAATTTGTAGCTTATAATGACAATAAAAAAAAAACAATTCTCTGTATATCATTCTTAACCATCTCTTCTATGATTCATATGGTTTTTGGTATTTTGATTCAGACATGTATATTTCTTATTTGCTCTTTTGAACAGTTGCTTGACAGACCTACATTCATTATCATATTTCTCACAATCTCATCTTACACCTATGGATTACTAGTCCATCCTATACTTGTTATCAAAACTTATCTCTCAAGTATTTTGGTGATAACTCGAGAGTAAGTGGAACTTTTTTCCTGTGGGGAACATTACTTATATTTTATGAAGAAGAAGGACTGTAAGGACAAATAACAAGTTTAAGTTATTATATTTTGACATGATCTATGGTTAAGGCCATTATGAAAAGTTACTTATGAGTTTACTTTACAAAATTGAATTATGTGTTTAGCATGACTTAACATGCTCTAGTACCAATTGGCTTCCATATATTTAATATCACTATACAAGGAAAACCCGTCAGGGTACTGAATAGGTCTGCTGGCAGCGGGTCAATGCTAAGTAATAACTTAAAACAAGGAAGCTCGATAAAATGCAAGTAAACCCGTCGGGGTACTGAACAAGCTCGTTGGCAGTGGGACTATGCTTGCATGGTACCAAGGTAAACCCGCCGGGGTACTGAACAGGCCTGCTGGCAGTGGGGCAATATCAGGTTAAAAATATTTGGTTAATGCACCACTATGCACATGGTTCATAGAACAATGATAATATAAAGAAAAAATTTCAGAATTTATGCATAAACATGTCAAGGCCAATTGTTTATAATGTCATTTGAGAATGGCTATAAGTTGGGCTTGGGCCCAGCCATCTAATTCAATAAATACCTAAGATGTCATTATCCTAGAAATGGGACCCACAGCTGTAAATCTCACACACTTCGGGGTAAACTCAAATTTTTTTGTGATGACAAGATATCTTTAAAATTAGGCATGAATGACTAGCTTTTCCTATGGCATTCTTTTGGTTATATTATCATCATTCAAGTGGTCTTTCTAAGCATTGTTATATTTTTTTATGAATATACATATCTGAATCATTTCCATTTACTAGTTAGTTTTTTCTTTTTCTTACAAAATAATAGCAGCATGATAGAAATATTTATTTCATTATCTGGAACAATCAATTTTTCTTTCTTGTATGGCTTGAGGACACGCCATATCTTTGGTTTGGGGGATGATTAGGAAAGATAAGACTATTTTTATTTTCATTATTTATGACAGATCTATTTATCTCTTACAAATGATAAGTGTTTTCAGGATAATGTAAGCAGTGGAACTTGGATATAGCATGAAGCATATTTTCATAGAAAAATCAATATGGAGGACTGTATGAAGGATCAAATGATGGTCCAAATGAAATACCAAATGACGACCTGAATAAAACATTGTGATATTATAGCACTTATGATTAAAATTTTCTAACCAAATTTTGTTTTTTTGGCAAATAGTTTTTACCTCCATGTGGATGCGATTTGACCTTAGTCATCATTTCACTGTTAGCAACTCTATCCTCTTACCCAATCACGCATGTAAACTATCAAATGACCGATCTTCTTGTTAATCAAGGTTATTATAATTGAAAATGTGATTTATGCCTTCATGTCATACGTTCAACCTATCTAAAGTTTTACTTTGGACATGGTTGAACTAATTACAAACCTTATGAACTCACTCATTAATGCATATGCCCGTTGATGGAACACGTCTCAAGGTTCACTATGATAGCATGATCTCTTAAAGCATGCCGAACTTCTTGCTATTCCATCATTTTCATCACCGTCATTTCTGTAGAGTTGTTTCAACCACTTTCTTTTTATACCCTCTAGAGAAATCCTGTATCCTAATTGTTGAACAATGCCAAATTGTTTCAAACCTTGACAGCTATCAAGTTAAGACTATTGAAGAACTCAACAAAGTCATTAAATCTTCATACAACATTCGACATGAAAGACATGTCATTTTAAAATCACAAGCCAAAAGACTGAAGTTTAAATCACCTCCTTCATCTGCCCAGTCGAACGCAGCTGCTAGCTCCGCCTTCTTCCTAAGTTATCTTTCTTTTTGCCCAGTGGGACCTGGCATTTCTTCAGTTTGGGGGAATGTTGATCCCAGTTTTGTCATCATTTTCGCAGTTAAATTACACGTTTAAACATATGTTTTGTCATTTTTTTGCATATTTTCTGTCATGCAGCTCACTATTCAGCCCCGGGTACAAATGAATTTAAGATTTATGTAAAATATGTTTATTATTATCATTTCATGATTTTATAGATTAAAATTGACATTATTTAGAGCGTGTTTTGATATATTAATTTATGTATGCATTTGTTTGCAGGTTATAGTCTTTGGACGAGCTAACAACAAACATGCATTCAGCTAGATATGCGCATAGCATGTCCATCTTACCATCCAACATTAAAACGTTAGCATGAGATTGTTATTGCATACCATATTCTTTAGCATGCTAACAAACAGAAAATGCATTCATCCTAGATATGCGTAGAGTGTATCCATCTCACCGTTCAATTCGTCGATCCAACTGCACGTTGTTGATAAGAGATTCCCAGGTGTTAAAGCATGGAAATTGTTTATTGTCCACGCGTATGGGTTAAGGCATGGATCTCATTCTAGAATACTCGCTAGCAGCCTCCTTTGCTCAACACCACACCACCAGTCCACGCTAAGAAGGACCCTCACGCCACATCATGCACCATGAAAAACTAACACGCGATGGAAAAGGAAGAATGTTGTGTGTTGGCGTTCGATCAGTTGATAGCAATAATGGTTGACTAAATTTAGAGAGCAGGTGACCACTAAAGGGTCGACTTGCTCACCTCTATAAACATTATGTATATAAACGCCTCCACGTGAAGAGCTACGAGGTTGATCAATTCATTAGTGAGACATTCAGTTTTTAAGAGAAGAACTCCGTAACTTTGTTCCTTATTTTTAATAGAAGCTCTATGTTCTGTTGTTCATGATTGTGTTCATGTAAGCGTTAGCCAGGCATCACCCCTGATTCCTTAGAGGTCCCCTCATCAACCAGTGGTTTCTTTTCTTATGTAATTTCGTTATCTTTTCTTTTGTAGTTAATATAGTTTGATTTCTAGTTTGTTTTCATTCAAATTACTGTAAACGTTTATTTCATTGTTTTCTGTAATGCATTAATATAATTTTATTTCCGAAGTTAAATAGATAGTTACGCGCATAGTTTGCTTTCAATTTACTTTCCAGTCACTTCATTTACAGTTTTACTGTTTAGTTTTATATTGACAAGTATATAGAATAGGTTACTTTAATCAAGTTATAATAGATTCAATTCTGTTCATTTCATTTCTGTTATAAGTTCATTCAATTTAAATTCCACTTTGTTCCTTATTGTAATACGCAATGATTTCTTTTTATGAATTAGTTTGAGATTATTTCACTGTCAAATTTGATCATTAAGTAGGTTTATTTACTGCCTCTATGCATTGTATTTGCATGTGCACAAATTCAGCTGAAGATTAGATCATTTAGGTTATTTTCGGTTATTCTAGTTGTGTAGACTGTCATTCAGACAGCTTGTTTAAACTGTCATTTAGACACCCCTTTCAGACCTACAGTTCAATTTGTCATCCAGTCCGTTGTTTCGTTTTTAGTGTTTTTAATGTGTTTTGAACCTGTTTAAAGCTATGTTTCTTTAGTTTTTAAAGTATAATTTGACTTTAATAGTCAGATGATAGTCCTATTTAACATTAAGACTAAAAGTTAGATTGTTTTAGATTATTTATTAAAGTTTTCACCTTGAACATGTTTTGAGTTATGTTATGTTTTGTTTCTTTTGTTTGTTTCTGATTCCTTTAACTAATATTGTTGTATTGCTTTGTAATCATGCCTTTGGATTGATTTATCCATTTGCATGTAAAACTTAGTCTTAGAAGTGTTATCCTTAGGAAAGTATACTAGTACCTTGTAGATTGTCCATAGCAGCAGGAACTGTTCCTTTTTCACTGTGTGATTACCGAAAGAGATTTGTAGGATAGAATTCAAAGTTATTCTTATTAAGTTTTCTACTTGTTTCTCTTATTAAGTTATTCTTATTAATTTTTCTACTTGTTTCTCTTATTAAGTTTTCTACTTGTTTCTCTTATTAAGTTATTCTTATTAAGTATTTTACTTGTTTCTCTTATTAAGTTTTCTACTTGTTTCTCTTATGAAGTTTTCTACTCACTTATAAGTTCGGTCTTCCTTTCATCCTAGTCTTTCACTTGAAGTTAGTTGTTGATAGTATCCTTTTTCAGTTTGAAGTTATTTGCTTATAAAACAAATTATCAATCTAATTATTGTTGCTATGTTTCCAATATAAACTTTCTTTGCATAGTTAGTTCTTGAAATTATTCAATAAACCTTACTAGAAAGAGTAGTTTTTCTTGTATAGAAGTAGTATTGTATATATCTTTATTCTTTAGTAATTGTTTATAAAGTAGAGTAGTGTATTTTTTATACTCTGATCTAGTGTTTTGTTTCGGTTCAATTACCTTAATAGTTGAACTCTTAAGAGTTTGACTCAGTTTTTCATTTTGAAAGATCTTTCGATCTTTTGTTTGTTAAAATATTTCCACGACACCATAGGAATCCCTCTACCTTCACATATATTTTGTGTCAACTCTAATCCTACCAATTTCGGTCGATAATTAAATATTAGGAAAATTACGCAAGACAATATAACACCCAACATGGCGCTTGATCCAATTCCCTTATGTGAAGGTTCCAACTACGCCACCCATAAGGCCCTGGCCTCCATCAATTGCAGAAGCAACCTCTAACTTCACTCGTAATTGCCTTAAAGAGATCTCTTCGGGGGTGGATTTGATGTTGGTCACTTAGTTGATCCATTAGCTGACCTGGATTTCAATTCCTTACTCCCTCGAAATACAACGTATACGATCGCTCACATCCTTTGTAAATTAATCATTTTGGCGTCCATCCTCATTACGCATGTCGGACAGTGAGCTGCGAGGACCCAGGAAATAATTTTGTTTTCGTCGATGCCACCTGTCCCACCCTGACTGGGTGGACCCTACCACACTTCGTGCTTCGCCTGTTGATTAACCTCCACGCATGTCCCTATCGCGACGTAGATCAGAGCCGTTGGTTAATCGTTTTGTTGAATCTATGTCATTGAAAATAAGGGGATCTACTAGATTTTTCACTGCTTCCTCCCCCTATCCGTCGTGCATCTTCCTGTTGCGAAGACCTCCAAGGTTGTTCATTTGATCCTTTTCCACTCGCTATCTTCCAAACATGTGGGGGCCTTCCCCCATTTTGTGGCCATCTTCTGCTTTATCTATCATGCATATTTGAGCGATGAAAAGTCTCTCATCCGTAGATTTGGTCCGCCCCCAATAGTGATCATTGGGAAAATGGGATGAGCCATGGATTTCACGTGCCCTCATAGTTTAATTATCTATGCACCTCCTTTGCTATGAAATCCTTAACCTCTACTGCTCTGTGCTGCTTGTTCCTGGTGATGACTAGTTTTTCCCAAGTCAGCTTGGTGCCAAGGGTTCACTGGATTCTTTTCTCGGGATTAATATAGGGTCCTTTATCTACCTTGAAGTTGCCAAGCTCAGAAATTCTCTGGCTACACCTCATCCTGACAGCCCATTATTGTCGGTGCTTCTTCAAAATTTATCACGAGTGCTAACAGGATCACTGAAAGATAGACAAGCACAACATAAAATAGATGAAGATTTATCTTGGGAAAACCCTCTCTCAAGAAAAACCCAACAATTTCTTCATTACAGATTTGTCACTAAGTACAATGCCAAACCAAGATAGAAAACATCGATAAGGTATCCTTCACAATTTCTTCTTCTCTTCTACCTCAACGAACTTGTCTTTCTTCTCCTTGGAGCGAACTTGCTTGAGTTTGTTGTTTGTACAAATGATAGAGGGTGCCTCTCTATTTATACTCTTCAAGTGGGTGACGTAAAAAACCCCAATAGGGCTGACTTCCTAACCTAACTGGGTCGAATTCCTCTTGGGAGACTCAAAAATACATTTTACAATAATTCTTTGGGGGGCTATTGCCACAACTTACAAAGGAGGTTTTACCTTGATATTATTATATGAACAAGTACATCAATGACATTTCCAAACGGAGGAAAAACATCTTCGAAAGGAGTTATAATAATAATAATAATATAACAAATATACGATAAGAATATCTTCTGAAGTTACATTTTCAACAACAATTTCACCTCCTTAATGGCATTCATTTTGCTTCTGATAAACAACATGTCATTTAGATGCAACACTATATTAATGAAGTGGTCACTAAACTGCTTGGGATATACGTAATGATTAACATTTCTTCTCACAAAACCCAGTCCAAGGATGTATGTGTCAAACTTTTGGTACCACATCCTAGGATATTACTTTAGGCCACAAAGGGACTTCTTTAACTTGCAAACCACCTCTTTCCTTCCCTTCACTAAAAAACCTTCTGTTTATTTCATGTAGATTTCTTCTTCAATATTCCCACATAGGAATATTGTCTTCACATATGTTTGTTGTACTTCAAGATCAAAAGTAACAATAGTATATAGAAGGAATATGATAGAAGTCAATTTAGCAATGGGAGAAAAGATTTCGCCAAAATCAATTCTTTCTACCTAGAAATATCCCTTTCCTCCTAAGAAAAAAATGTACGTCACTTTAATTTATGCATTCAACTTCTTCTTAAACAACCATTTTCTACCAATAACGTTTCTTGCAAATAACACTATCCCAGACTTGAAGCTTCATTCTTATCCAATACATCCATTCTTCAACCATGACCTTCTTCTATATTTTACTATTCGTTGAATTCACTGCTTCCTTAATAATTATAGGAGCATCGATGGTAATAGGTAAAGCAAAACAAGAATGGAAATTAGGTGGGAAATACCTTTCTAGCTTGTTTCTTTCTAAAAATAATCCCCTCATACTTGGAGTATGAGGTTATTACTTTTCTAATTCAGCAAGTTTTGTGTTGAGTTATTTCTTCACCCTCCAACTCAAACTATATTTTCTCTGGTTCTTTCTCCCTTGGAAAGAATTATTATATGGGAACATCTTTAACCTCTCTAAAAACAACATATTGTCTGTAAACAATCTTCTTAGTTTCTAGGTTCCAAAGTTAAAACCTTTCACACCATCTTTATAACCAATAAATATACAATTTTCAACTTTATTATCCACCTTACTCCTTTCTTCCTTTGGAATGTGTACATAAGAATCACAACCAAAAACTTTCAAATTTTTAAGAGAGGGTTTCTACCATCCCATATCTCATACATTGTTTTGTCAACAAATGTTGATGTGGGTGCTCGATTTAAAAAGTAACATGCAGTATCCACTAACTCCACCCAAAATTCTTGTCCTAAATCGACACCAATGAGCATGATCCTAGCATTTTCCATCAACATCCTATTCATTCTTTCTAAAAATCCTTTCCATTGAAGTGTGTACGGAGTAGTCTTATTCCTTTCTATTGTGCACTTCTTACATAATTCATCAAATTCATTTATGCAGAACTCCCACCATTACTTGTCCTTAACACCTGTATTCTCTTCTCCATATGATTATCTACAAGAGCCTTAAACACTTTAAATATATCAAAGGCCTCAGATTTATTTGGAAGGAAATAAATCCATGTGTTCCTTGAGATATCATCTATAAATGAAACGTAACACATAGATTTACATAATGATTCAATAGCCACATGTCCAAACACATCATTGTGTATTAACTCTAAGATTCCCTTTTCTCTTGTAGCACCCGGTCATGCAATATTTACCTTATTATGTTTACCATTTACTTAATGTTCACAAAATTCAAAATATAGTGTGAAATCAGACATACCTTTAATCATACCTTTACCATATAATTCTCAATGTCCCTTAACTCCAATGTATTGTAGTCTTTACCTTATCAAATCCAATCATTGAATGCATGTGTGAGGTTGGTGGACAATTCTTATTAAATTATGGAAGCATGGGATATATATACATCTATGTTGTCTTTTCAGCAATCCTCTCATATTCGTTGGAGTTTATCACTCATTTCCCATGCATAGTGGAGATACTACATAGTTTTCTATGTTGCTCTCTCCATATTGCCAACTACCAAATTGAGAAATTAACTAGAAATCTGTAATGTCCCCAAATTTTTCTTAATAACACCATGTTAAACCCCTATCCCTTGAGAACACCATGATTCCTAGTGGAATAATAATCTAATTAATGATGGGTTCATTTTCATAAAATAATTACCCATAGTGTTTAAGTTGTCAAACTTAGGATTAGAAATATTTTATTGTTAAACATTATGAATGTATTTAATTTTTACACATAATACATGTGCTTGGTGGCTAAGGTAGTGCATGGGTCCTTTTGGACCCAATGAGTTGTCATTTTAAATGGAAACCAGGGGAAAATAAAGAAATATCCATAAAGCCGGGAAAAATATAGAAAGCAATATAAAAAGCAGTCAGCCAAAAGTGCAATGCACAAAGCAGACAAGTGAAAAAAAGTTGTCAGGATGAAAAGCAAGAAAATTTTGGAGGATGCAATTTACAAAAAGGAGAAAGGAAAGTTAGCCTAAAAGTAGGAAGGTGCAGTTTCCAAAAATGAGAAAAGGAAAGTCAGTCTAAAAGCAGAAGGGCGCAGTTTCAAAATGAAGAAAAAGGGCATGTCAGTGGAAAAGAAGGAAAGTCGCAATTTCACTCAGGAGGGTGCATTGGTTGATGCAAGTGAGCCACATAAAGAGTGAATTCTACCTAGAGGTGATGTTTCCTATAAAATAATGATATCACACCCCTCTCAGAACTTTTTGGTCATTTGTCAAAATTTTCTTGAGATCCTTTCTTCTCAGAAGTTGAGTGTTGTGCCTCAACAAGCTTTGGGTGACGTGCCCCATTTCCAGTGTCTTTCATAGAGTTTTATTGAATTTATCTCTAGATATCAAAGCTATCCATCACATTTCAAGGGAGATCTACCTTAGTTATCAGTGAAGAAATCCATCCTCCTTCCTTTCAATGGATTCTTGAGTGTTGGTTTTGCAAACTAGTTGAAGAAGGACGCTCTAGATCTCCAATTTTTCTTCGTTGTTCTTATTCTCATTGTGAGTGCATCCAATGGGTTAATTTTCATATCTGATATTCCATCCAGTACATCTGATCAATTCCATTTGATGTAGAAGATGCTAATTTAATCATTTCCTCAATGCAAGGAATCTTGTACAGTTAGAAGCCCACTTTAAGAGGGCACATTCCAAGAGTTGTAGCAGATTTGGTATGCTCAACATGATCCATGAGCACAATATTCAGACCAAGGGTCGAATCTAGAGGTGAAGGAATCCTTTCCTTTCACACAATTCATTAGTTTCTCTCTATATTGTACAATCTCCAACCCCTGAGGGAAATTGAATAATTGTGATGTCATAAAATAATGAATGTACTTATAAATATGTGAATAAATATTTCAGATGGCATGATATATCTTATAATACCCTTTACTATCCATTATTGCAGAAGTATTAATTAGACTGAGTCATTAGAATGCTCAAGAAACTAGACTAGCTCATTCACAGGGTGAAATTGACTAGTTTTGTAGTTTTGTTTACTAGTTGGTCTAAATTCCATCAATTTCATTAATTTTTGTTCTGGGATTCGATTAACAAGCTTATAATGATTTGTAAAATCCAAAAGATGAAACTAGTGAGTTGTCCTAAAGGCTAGTTTTACTAATGCGGCCTTTAGAATCCTTTTTTACTGTTTTTGTTTTGTAAAAATCTACAACTAATTACACATATATCCATATAAGATTAATAAAGGTCTCGTTAATCCTCATAACCATTGGTTAATTAGTGACTGTATTGTAGAGGTTTTAATTTGCATACTTGGGACTCTCGAAGCCTGGGAGTAGACTTCAGCCCTACTGATGTTAGAAACCTAAAAGGGCCCAATTCTTTGTGAAAAGGAACCTTAACATTCATGACCCTTCCCTTTCCTTATTGATATTACCTAACTTCATTCTATTCACTCATTCATCTTGCAAATTACTCTGCCTACTAGCTATTTTGTTTTAAAACTTGTGTAATAGAGTTAGTGAATATTTAATCAGATTAAGGTTCATTACAACGGTATTAGAGCTCTTTCCTTTAATCCTATGGAAATTAAGCTCTCAGTGAAGCAATTTTGCAGATCACTAATTCAAGTTGCAACCATAAGTCTTGTACTAGTAGTTGAAGATGATGACTTTGATTAGTTTCTTGAAGAAGAAGAGGTGATCTATGTTACTGATGGCTTGCAAATGTCAAGAGACAAGGATAGCTACTTTTGTGACCTTATGGATTATGAAGACAGCAGGGTTGAACCACCAATGGCTAATCCTAATAAGGATTTAGAAAAGATGATATATGCAACTGAAAACTTGCCCCACCACTATGAAGAGTATCTTGCCTTAGGGGAAGAGATTTGTAAATCCATTCCTTTCAAAGAGTACTTTTATTACATATTTGGATTTGAGCCCAATGATGTAGATGATTATTCTTTAAAGAGAAACAAATCATACCTAGAGGAACCAATTTGTTCCACCTCTCTGATCAATGAGGAGGAATAAGGAACCAAAAGTGAATATTCATCAAAGCCATCAGCATGTTCCAGCATTATGAGATTCTTTGGTTTTTATTCAATAAGAGTCTCTGCAAGTGATGATCATAGTACTATTCAAGATGGACAAACCTCAAGTTTCTTGAAAGAAGATGCTCTAGAATATATTTCTTGTTTCCCATTACTCCAAGAAGAATATGAATAGGATCCATGCACAACTGAGGACCAAACAATTCAACATCTGGTTGTTGGCAGTGTGGGAGGTCAAATCACTTCCAGTTTCTTTGTTGGTGATCTCAAAATCATTGCAAAGGAGGATGATGTGGTTAATGGTAGTAAGACATATTTGGATCATATCCAAAATAAGAACATAGATCATATCTGAACTCACCATTTGAGATTCAAAATGAAGCAAAATACAAGCCTCCACCACTTGAGTGTGTTCCAGAGGGTTTGGTGGAAGAGCAGACCATCATAGCCATACCACATTAGGAGTAATATATGATGCAAAGGTATGAAAAAAAATCTGATTTCTATATTCCTTTGTGTCATCATGTGTATGCAGACACTTCCAAGGAGGAGATTTCCATGGTTGAGTCTTTTGGTACTGGGGCGCAAATTTTGGGTGTTAAGGATGAATGCAGTGACAAGACTAAATCATTGGATGGGAGTTTGCATGACTCACATATGAGGTATGAGACAATATGTTGTAGAACACACTGGGTTGTCAAGGAGCCATGTAGTGACTTAGAGAGCCTACTCTTAGTCATGGAGGAAAGGTTACTACAACTTCTATCTAGAACCAATGGTGCACACAAGCATCTTGAATATCTTGTTGGCAAAGTCCAAATGGAGGAGAAACAAAGTGGAATTGTAGGAACAGTCTCTAGATATGAATTGTGCATCATCAAAATAGAGACGGAAGAGATGAAGAATGACTATTTGCAGTTTTTCATGGATCGAGACATTGCTCTCAAATTTGTTGAAGGAATATCTGTATCCAAAGGAAAGCAATTTCATGTGGAAGTGGGATATTCCCGTTCCTTTCCCATAACCACTAGTGATCGTACGTGTGTGGCTAATTGTGCACATCATGCTTTGGAGGGACTTAATGCACAATATGAGCATGCAGACTATTCAATCATACAAGTTCTTGAAGGAAGCAGTGAGATGGAGTCTAACTGTAGAGCATTTGCTTCACACCGGGAGGAACCTCATGAGAGATTTAAACATGAGGAAAATTATGCTTTGTAGGAGTTTATGAAGGGAGATGATATTGAATGCATTGGCCAAGCACTTGTTGTAAAGAATGATGAGGAGTATTCAACTATGGGAGAGCTAGTTGAGGACAAGTCATGGGGATCAACTAATATATGTGTTTATTTGTCCAAGATTGGGTAGATGAATACATAACAAATATGGAGATCCAAGGATGCACCATTATTGCTCACCTTAGTAGGAAACTCTTTGACACATCATTCATTAGGAAATTTAATGAGCAAGAAGAGAAATACAAAATGCATGAACTTTGGGAGAGAATTGTCATGGACGAAGTTGGTCGAGTGTTAGAAGTGAATCAGGAGAATTGTGAGCTACCATTATGTAGAGAAATTATTTTGAAGGAGGTAGTTACATTTGATCCAATTGGACCAACCAATAAGGGTGTTGATTGATCCATGGATTGGATGCATAACCACACCTCATAGATGAGTGCACATGAAGGTAAGAGTTTCGCTTGTCATATATTCCTTTCCTACCAGTTTGAAGAACAATTTTGTATGGAGTTGGGAGGGATACATTTTTCCTCCAATACCATTATAAATCATATTCATATGGCTGATTACAATAATTTTTCTACAGAGGAGCCTCCGGTGATGATGGATCATGAAAAAAAATTCAGATTTAAATGCTCTTATGAAGAGGAAAGATGAAGAAAATTTTGGTCAAGCATTTGTTGATTTAAAGAAGATCCATGAGGAGGAATTAGCTACGGAAAAAATAACTGAGGAAATACTATTTGAGGCTGCATGTAGTGGTATTTGTTTATCCAAGGATTGGGTAGACAAGTATATCACTGAAATGAAGATTCATGGGTTCACCATGCTAGCTTGCATGGGTGAAGCATTGTTTGACATACAAGTCTTGGAAGAAAGGCTTCATGATCTACCTTTATGGGTGGAATACTTAATCATGATGAAGATGGATGCTCACATCCTATATGGATCAGCAGGGAAAGGTTTCTATTCATCCATGGATTGGATGGGTAGATATATAACAGAGATGGAGACTAAAGGCTGCAATCTTGGCTCACATTGGTAAGAGTTTCCTTTGCATTTGTAGGAAATTTATAGATGCATATGGCATTGTCATATTATGTGAGAAGAAGAAAATAAATGTATAGCATCCATTGGATGCATTGGGTACAAAAAAATCCAAGGATTGGGTATGCATATATGTGGCAGATTTATCATCTTGCATTCATAGAATGTGGGATGCAACAGTGCACGACAGAAATCAGCTTGCATAAGATTATGTCCAAATATTGTTGAACCTAATGGTGGAAGTTTTTGGAAGCAAGAGAAGTGATGGGATTCCAATATGGTTGTGGGATCCTAACATTTCTTGGAATGACAAATTTCCAAAAGTGGCAGGAGAATTTAGATATCTACAAAGGAGGCAGTGGGATCCAAGCATTCTACTCAATTATCTTAACTAGGTGAAAATGTTGTGGAAAAAGGGTTAGACACTGGGGGAATTACTATAATCAGAGTGGTGCAATAGAAAAATGGTGGACCTTTGGTGTTTAGCTTGTGATTGAACATTTCCAATTATGGACATCCAATAACACATCTTGAGGATTGAAGTCACTGATTGGCTCCATAAATTGTTGGAGTTGGTTCTTGCTTGAGGACAAGCAATTTTGGGAGGGGAGGACTGTAATGTCCCCAAATTTTTCTTAACAACACCATGTTAAACTCCTATCCATTGAGAACCCCATGATTCCTAGTGGAATAATAATATAATTAATGATGGGTCATTTTGATAAAATAATTACCCATAGTGTTTAAAGTTGTCAAACATAGAATTATAAATATTTCGTTATTAAATATTATGAATTTATTTAATTTTTACACCTAATACATGTGCTTGGTAGATAAGGTGGCGCATGGGTTCTTTTGGACCCAATGATTTGTCATTTTAAATGGAAACAAGGGGAAAATAAAGAAAGATCCACAAAGCCAAGAAAAATATAGAAAGTCGTATCAAAAGCAGTCATCCAGAAAAGTAGTGCACAAAGTAAGTGTGGAAAATTTGTTAGGATGAAAAGAAAAAAACTTTTGGAGGATGCAATTTTCAAAACGAAGAAAGGAAAGTCAGCCTAAAATAAAAAGGGCACATTTTCCAAAAATGAGAAAAGGCAAGTCAATCTAAAAGCAAAAGGGCACAATTTCCAAATGAAGAAAAAGGGCATGTCAGTGGAAATGCAGGAAAGTCCCAATTTCACTCATGAGGGCGCATTGGTTGAGGAAAGTGGGCCGCGTGAAGAGTGAATTATACCTATAGGCGATGTTTCCTATAAAATAATGATATCACACCCATCTCATAACTTTTTGGTCATTTGTCATTTTTTTCTTGAGAGCCTTGCTTCTCAAAAGTTGAGTGTTGTGGCTCAACAAGATTTGGGTGATGTGCCCCATTCCCAATTTCTTTAAGAGATTTTTATTGCAGGTATATTCATCTCTCAAATATATTCATCCGATTTCAATGGATATCTTCCATAGTTATCAGTGAATAAATCCATCCTCCTTCCTTTTAGTGGATTCTTGAGTGTTGGTTTTGCAAACTAGTTGCAGAAGTACGCTATGGATCTCCAGTTTTTCTCCATTATTCTTCTTCTCATTATGAATGCAGCCATTAGTTTAATTTCGATATATGATATTCCATCCAGTACATCTAATCAAGTCCATTTGATGTGGAAGATACGCATTTAATCCTTCCCTCAATGCAAGGAATCTTGTCCAGTTAGAAGCCCACTTTAAGAGGGTGCATTCCAAGAGTTGTAGCAGCTTTGGTATGCTCAACATGATTCATGAGCACCATATTCAGACCAAGGGTCAAATATGGAGGTGAATAAATCCTTTCCTTTCACACAATTCATTAGTTTCTCTCTATGTTGTACAGTCTCCAACCCATGGGGGAGATTTGGTAATTGTGATGTCATAAAATAATGAATGTACATATACATATGCGAATAAAGATTTCATATGAAATGATATATCTTATCAAACCCTTTACTATCCATTATTACATAAGTATTAATTAGATTGAGTCATTAGAATGGTCAAGAAGCTAGACTAGCTCACTCACAGGTTAAAATTGACTAGTTTTGTGTACTAGTTGGTCTAAATTCCATCGATTTCATTAATTTCTATTATGAGATTCTATTAACAAGATTATAATTATGTTCCATGTCTGAAACCAATAATTCATAACCCTCTTCCATCATTTTGGAAAGCCAAAAGATGGAACTAGTGAATTGTCTTAAAGGCTAGTTTTACTAATGTGTCCTTTATAATCCTTTTTTATTGTTTTTGTTCTGTAAAAACCTGCAATTAATGAAAAATATATCCATATCAGAGTACTAAATGTCTCCTTAATCCATATCATAACCACTTGTTGATTGGTGATTATATTATAGAGGTTTTAGTTTGCATACTTGGGACTCTAGAAGCCTAGGAGTAAACTTCAGTCAGGTTGATGTTCGAAACCTAAAAGGGACCAATTATTTGTGCAAAGGAACCTTAAAATTCAGGACCCTTCCATTTCCTTGTTGATCTTACCTAAACCCCATTCTATTCACTTATTCAACTTGCAAATTGCCCTGGCTACTAACTAGTTTTGTTTTAAAAATTGTGTAATGGAGTTAGTGAATCTTTAATCTAATTAAGGTTCGTTACAAAATAAACACTATGAAGAGGAAATGGAAGGAATTAGAGTGAAGAATGATGCTTGTAAGTTAACAATGAGACTAGGAAAGTTAGGAAATATTTACCCATTATTTACTTGTTGCTCCTAGATGCTTGAGAAGACATGGATTGATTTTACAGAAGGTTCTCTTAAAGCATACAATAGATTGGAATTTTTTTTACTGCACACACTTAAGAGAATTGTAAGGGTTGGGTACTTTGAGGTACTATTGATAATAGAGAAAGTAGGCCATCCTTGTGTTGTGTGACGCGATGGAAGATAATTCCATGGTCGGGATGGTTGAATGAGATTCTTGCAGTGCTCTATGGGAAGTAGGTTGGATAAGCATGAGAGAAAATGGGTTGGATTGAGAGAAAGTGAAGCCAATAAGTGTTTCCTTCACTTTGATGGCCTCATAGCCTGACTTAGGGGTGATATCTACAGTTGATACCTACAATTGTGTGGAAAAATTCCCATACACTACCAGTTACTTGGATCTTCCGGGTTAAAAGATAAGTATTTATTGTTTTTTTATGAATATGCAAAAATTATCATTGCTTATGGTCATGAATGTGATGGTTTATGCATGTTTTGTGTGAATATAGTTGTTAGTTTTGATGTGATTTTTATTTATGCACTTGCACATGCATTTTATTTAAATCGTGGAACTCATAACAGGATTAAATTGGTTCAAATGTTGATAAATGGCCTATTTGGGGTGAAATTTTGAATTAAAAAAATTGTAACAAACCATTCTATAGAAAATGATGGATGTGGAAATTACAAAGTGGTACCAGAGTTCTTGGTTGCAACATTGGGTCTATATGGGACAAAATAAATGTTTACAGGAAAAAAAAAGATTTTACAAAGAAAGTGTTTAACAAACTATCCTTGAGAAATTCTGGCTTCAAATTTTCCCAATTGGAGTTTTGATAGAAACCATGGGTTACATCTTGTTGATTATGAATAGGGATGGAAAAATTAGTCTAAGAAAATTTAGAAAAAAATTCATATTGGGTAAAAATATCATTTTTGTTAGTTGATAGAAGTTGAAACTTTTAAATGGTTAAGTCACAGTTTTGTTTGGTAGACCAGGATGATCTAATGGTTGTGACTAAATCTGCTAGATTCGACGATGAACAATGGTTTGAGGTTTAAAATATTGAGTTATGTTGCGAATGAATAAAATTAAGTTAGGCTACTGAGATCATTATATATTAACCATTTGTGCAAGGGGAAGTTACCATGGTTTAATAGGAGGGTCACCTTGTGAAAGAACCATATTAATTCAAGAAACTCCTGCAAATAGATTGTGTCCATCCTTGCAAAGTAACATAATTAGTACATAACATGAGGGGCCACACTACAAACTGACTGGATCAAATCAAGCAATCAAGATCCATAGATCACGAACATTCATACAAAAAAAGATGATAGGGACTTATCGTGAGGGGCATTGCTACAAACGACTAAGATTAAATTGGGCAAGTTAGATTTGTATATCGTGTTTGTTCATGTAGAAAGAAGTGATTAGGGTTTAACACAATGGGAAATGTTGTGAATGAATGAGATTACATTGCACATATGATATCTTTATATCTTGGTCATTCACATAAAGGGACATGACTTGACTATAGCAGGGGGTGATCATGTCGACAACTTAGATCATTTTCAGGATTTGAGATCTACAACTATAATTGGATCATGAGATTCCTTCTACCTGGGTTAAATATTGCAGTGGAGAATCTCCAAGGGCACGATGACATGGAAATGGTCCAAAGGGATTATTACATGGTCGGATTAGGATATGCCACGAAGGGTCCAGATGGGTACTAGTTCCACATCACCACCTACCATATGCCATGCCATGTTAGTGTATGGGAAATTTCTAAAAACAAGTCGTCTAAAGCCATTTTCTTGTTTTGGGCATAACATCAACATATTAAGTTAGATTTCAATGAATTTTTCAAGGAAGGTCCACAAATATGAGGGCTACGAAAATGCGAGTGAGGGAAAAGTCCTAATTCAACTCAAAATTTTCAAAAATTGAGGATTAATGTTTTTTGAAGACCCTGATCAGAAACCCAACCAAAATCCCAATTGGTGATGAAATTTGGATATTGAACTCAATTATAGGCATAAATAAACCCACTACAACATTTTACATAATTCTTAAGCGTTTGGAATGGATATGCAAAAATAAACCAAAATCCACTATTCCGTGACACTTTTTTGGCATTATGAAAATCTTGCAAGAGGAAAAAGTGACCCAAGGATTCCAAAATGAATTTTTTTATTCACTCATCATTTTACCTCTTCAACAATATGAATATGAACAACTTTGTCCAAGTGATTATTTCCTAGTTCTACATTGTTTGAGAGATAACAGTTCATGGCAAATATTCCATGGAAAAATGTAAAAAAAACAAAGTAGTCAACTCTAGAACATTATAGAAATTTACTGGAGTGTCAAATCAATAATATGAAAGATGTTGAGTACTCGCCATAAAGAGTATTAATTGCACTCAATACAAAAAAAATCTTGGTTCTTCCTAGACTTTTTGTTATAGGTGGTTGAAGTTGGTCTTTTAGACTAAGTGCACCTACAAAAAAAGTGCATAAATTTGCAAAATTGGTGACTTTAAAGGGCTATAACATTTAGCCCCAAACTTATAGTTGAGCATTTTCATAGTTATTAGAAAAATAAGATAGAGAATAATATAATTAAAAGTTCTAATTTTTGAAATATGTTTTTAGTTATATCAAAGAGGTATAGTAGAGCCTCCAAACTTGACATGGAAAAACATTTTCCAATATGGGTGACCTCCAAAGCATCCTAAACTTTGAGGAAATTTTGTAGGATGATAAAGGAGTGTGCCATAGGTGAAATTGAATAGGAAATACTATATAAACATGGCAATAATGCTCTCACAATGAACTATAGGCATAATAAAGATAATAAAGAGAGTAAGTAGGGTAAAATTGCTTGTTAACCACTAATGTGAAGAATTAAACCAAGGATGATTGAATGCTTGGTAAAAACATTATTTTTTTATGATTAGGGATATTTGAGATAGAATAATATGATAATGTTCATTGATAGGTAGACAAACATCTTGAATGGATAATCCCATATTCTTGTAGAGTGTTTTTATAAACATTCATGAAGAAATAAGGAACTAAGAAGGATTGATGGTGCCTTAGCCAATATTGAAGCAATGAATTTATTATATTTATAATGCTAAATGTGGATTGTAGAGGAGGGTTGTGGAAGCTCTTATTCAAAGTAATTGGATATCATATACAGTTAGAGAGTAAACAATGAACACTAATGGGAATATGAAACATACCAACATATAAAGAACATGCAACTGTTATAGGTCATAGGTGAGTCATCCTTATGGTTAAGTGTATGCATGTTTGGAAGAGTTACAAGTTGGGAACTAAGAACTTACGTATAAATAATGGGAAGCAGTAATAAAATTCCTATAACATAGAAGCTACTAATGGCGGAATAAGACATTCTAGTGTGTGGGTCTATTGTGTGGTTTTGTGGTAAAGATTTCCATGGTAAAGGAAAACAAGCTCCATAGTTGAACAAGACTTAAAGACAGCTAGACATATTGGACTTTGAAAGGACTCCACATCTAAATATAATGGAAGTAATTGCACCACCATTATGTACTTGAGGTTCCAAATAAAGTTAACATTAGGGCAAGATTAGCCAAGGGAAGGAAGCAATACAAGAACATGGTAATGAAACTATGGGTTAGAAATCAGGAATAGTCAAGTTGGTCTTAGCTATAATCATCGAGGGTAAATGGAGCAGCAATGAAAAGGTGATCCATATGGATATCGTTGGCCAACCACCTATTCCACTGGCTCAAAACAATTGCTCATTGCGGTAGTTTCCTAGTTATTTTTCTACAGTTTTTCAAGTCCCAAACTTATGGCATTGTTTTGAGGCCCTAAATGATGTTTTTTGGATATTTGGGGGGGAAATGGTTTCCATAAGCATGAATTCATCTATAGTCAAAATATGTAAAGATCATATAGACCTTTCCA
This sequence comes from Pseudotsuga menziesii, assembly GCA_001517045.1. NCBI lineage: Eukaryota > Viridiplantae > Streptophyta > Pinopsida > Pinales > Pinaceae > Pseudotsuga > Pseudotsuga menziesii. The sequence continues at coordinate 138,355 of LPNX010116023.1, forward strand.
ATGGGCTATCGAGCACCCAAATCAGAGATCGGATGAAAAAGTTATGACCCCAAGAAGTGGATTGTTCAACTAACCACCTTGGGGCCACAAACTTTATGACAGTTCATCTTCTAGGGTTATGTTTTGCACTTTTGGAGTTATAACCCTCATTATTTTTATAAATAGGCCCTTTTGGCCTCATTTTGTATTCAACTTGGCACGAATGAACGCAACAGCCATAACTCTTCTTAGTGATACCTACCACCATTCTAGTTGTTGTATTTACAATATGTTCTATTTCCGTTATTTAATAGAATATGTGTTTATTGTATCTCTGTTCTAATTAAAAAATGTCTGTGCTTATGATTATGTATCTATTCTTTCATTTTGTTCACACATAAATCCAAATCAATGGTATCAAAGCAATATGCTCTTTGATTGTTTCTCGGCGCATGTACCCGACGAGGTCAGGTTATAGAGAGTTGGGTCTCGAACTAGTTTCACTTGGGGAAGATCACTATGGTCACCCTAAATGACCTCCGATGGCAGAAGAAAAGAGATACGATGAAACATGAGATCCTATCAATTCATTTCTCAAGGAATCCCTCGCGCGACAGAGGAACGAGATGATGAATAGTTTTTCCCAAATCCTTGTACAAATGCCGACAACATTAGGTGCACCTTCAATGAGAAGTCATTTTGGGGATGAAACTCCCTTCAAGGTACAAGTTAACTTTGATATTCCTTTATTTGAAGTCCAAATCGATGTTGATGCCCTAGATAAGTGGTTGAATGTTCTACAAGGGTATTTCTCTGTCCATAATTTTTCCAACGGGGAAAAGATCACCTTTGCGCTCCTTAAGGTGGTCCCCCATGTCAAAAATTGGTGGGATACTTATTGGGAGAAAAATGCATCAAACAAGTTTGGAATGTTTGAGACAAATACCACTTTAGCATATTTCATAGATGCAATCAAGGAATAGTATTACCCTATGGGAAACTATGATGACCAATACAACAAATGGACATTCTGCGTTAAGAGAGGGACCAGACAATGTCAGAGTACACCAACAAATTTCATACCTTGCGTACAAAGCTGGGTATCAAGGACTCCGAGTGACACATGATACTGAAATATCGTAGTGGCCTACATCGGAACATCCGAACCGAGATGGACTTCTTCAACATCTCTTCACTTGGATCTACCTATCGGTATGTTTTCAAAATCAAGGAGAAATTTTAGCAAAAGAACAAGCGAGACTTTGGACCTACGAATCCACAACAAAATAAAGGCAAGGGAAACCTTGGCCTACAAAACACAGGACAAGGAAAGGACAACCAATCCTCGCCACCAACAAAGAAGGGTAATGGAAAGAAAAAGAAGGACACCAGGAAGTGGTACAAGTTCCACAAAATCCCCTGGCACAACACTAATCAAAGTAGTCATTGGTGGCCGAGATCAAATATTCAAAATCAGATCCTAATTTTGATTCAAAACCCAATGTCATAGCCGCGTACCAGGGGAAGCAAACCATTGATGCATAACCCACTATCATTGTTGCTACTAAACAGATTCAACCAGAGAATCTTGAAGAGTCAGAGGCAGAGGAACGCCTCTTCCACTCGCAGATGTGGGTGAAGGGAATCCCACTACATTTTGTTGTTGACAATGACATCCAAAAGAAATTGATCTCAACAAAAATCCATCAAGATATTGGATCTTCTGACAAGACCACACCCACAACCCTACAACATCGAGTGGCTAATCCAAGGACGAGTTATCCACATTACTCAACAATTCCTCCTACCATATGGCATTAAGCCTTTCAAATACGAGGTACTGTGTGAAGTGGCCCCACTTGAAGTCTGTGATGTTCTTTTAGGACAATCATATATGTGGGCATCATGTTGTATATGAGTCGCGACCTCGCAGTGTCATTGTCACTTTGGGAGGACAACTCTATTGGATACCAGAGACAGTTCCACCTACCACATTCTTGCATGGTAGGAAGGTAAGCTCCCACACCAGGAAATTATCCCTCTTCACAATTGCCTCTGAAGAAGAACATCAAATCACAGATATCTCCACACCCTCTGCACAGGGTGCCTTTACTTAGTAGAAAAAAGAACACAAAGTCATTATTCCCTCATCAATTCGAGTACCTCTATGGTGCAAGGCCACGCATTTAAAGTGCTCGTTTAGAAAAAAATCATCCATACCAGTTCAGACAAAGAATAACACAACAACTAGAATTGTTGAACAATTCCAGCACATCCATCAACAACAATTACAGTCCTCTCAGGGATGTCAAAGAAATGTAGCCTCTTCACTTCAACAAATGTCACACCAAGAGATCAACTCAACACACAGTTCAAGATATGATACGAGATTTGATGCAATGGAGACCATTTCTTCCTAAGGGGGGGAGGATTGATCCAGATGGAGATTGGTGGCCACCCACTTATTCCATTGGCTCAAAACAATTTCCCATTGTGTCAGTTTACTAGTTATTTTTATACGGTTTTTTGGGTCCCAAACTTCTGATGTCATTTTGAGATGTAAAGTTCAGATAGACCTTTCTAATGGGCTATCGAGTGCCAAAATCGGAAATCGTACACAAAAGTTATGACCCCGGGAAGTTGACTATTTAACTAACCACCTTGTGGCCGCAAACTTTATAACGATTCATCTTCTGGGATTATGTTTTGGATTTTTGGGGTTCTCGCCCTCATGCTTATTATAAATAAGCCCTTTTGGCCTCATTTTGTATTCATCTTAGCACGAATGAGCATAGCAACCACATCTATTCTTAGAGATAGCTACCACCATTCTAGCTGATGTATTTACAGTCTGTTCTATTTCCGCTATTTAATAGAATATGTGTTTATTGTATCTCCGTTTTCATTGCAAAATGTCTATGTTTATGATTTTTTATATGTTCTTTCATTTCATTCACACATAAATCCAAATCAAAAGCTGAATGTAGTGCAAATAAGCTACATAAGGTTAAGAAGATTGCTTTAACATAAAATTCAAAACAACCCCAATAAATAAGAATTGATAAAGAATGGGATTTCTCACCTTAAACTTTTTTGTTTATATAATAAGAACTATATGTTTTGAAAGTAGCAAGTATAGATTTTTTCTATAGGTGGTGAATTGCTACTTAGTAAGAAAATTACAATTAATGATCCAATGCATACTTAGTAGAAATGCCATGGACTAGATCAACTACCATGTGGTAATGAGATTCCATGTTGTGCAAAGGAGTTGGAAGGGATAAATCCTTAACTCTTCTCTTTCTATTGTATTTTTCTATTTATAGGACTAGAGAATTAAGGCATGAAATTGTTGAAAATGCAAGAGAAAGCACTAGCTGGAATGTATATACATGAGTAAGCCTATTAAGAGACAATACATATTGCATATGAATATCATATACACATATGATATTGCGTATTGGGAAAAATGGTATGATATTACACATGAAATGAGCAAAGTGATCATTATTGTATTTGATGATGGTTGTATGACTATATTTAAAGAAACAATAAGGACAATAAAGTCCTAATCAAGAGGATGGTGAAAGGGCTATGTAAGTTTCCATAAGACACCAATTGATAAGGTAACATCATATATGCTACTGGCATCCATGCATGTATGGATATATCTATGTCAATTGCATAAGTTTTTGAAATGGGATTGGGTAAGGATTCCTTTTTCCATATTTTAATATCATAAATTGGTATGCTTGTGATGTTTGAATGCATATATGTGAATGATACTCCGCATGCTATGATTAGTTATGGAGTGGTAAAGACAAGAAGCCTTATACCTATATGATTGTTTAGAATATAGAATGTATTCATATGATGTAAATTATCATGCCATATGTGTTGGATATGAGTAAATAACCATGGAAAGTCAAGACCTATGATCATGTTGGGGAAGTGAATGTCATTTCAGATTATCATGGGTGACCATTGTAGTGTTGTTGGATATGGAAAGGCTATAGCGCTACACAAGTGTCTAATGGTATCCCTACTTATATTGGTGTCTGGGACTGTAACCTTCTTGCCATCACAAAGATACCATTAGAGGAGGAGAATTTATTAAGGGATTATTGAGAAGAGAAAGGAAATGCTTTCTAATACACTCAATGGAATGTTTAGCATATAAAGGGTATATCCTTGGTGTTGTGTTGGGTTAAAGAAGAAGGTGCCTAGAAGGTCATGCAAGTATTGGGGAGGCGGTTAGATAATGTGTCGAGGCATTGTTTAGACCTTCTAATTCATATGGTGGAATGCATGACATGAAAATATATTATTTCTAAATCAATGCAAGGGTGCATTGAGTGGAGCTACATAAATGCAATGTGTAAATCATGTGGTTATGCACACATATATGTGGGAATTAATATTGGAATGCATTGTGTGAATGCATGCTTGTGCTATATTTCATCGCAATTAATATTCTAATCGCTAAAATAGTTGAATTTTTGGGAGATCATAATTATGAGATCCTTTCATGAGTTATTGTGGATACAGTGAAGGAATTGCATCAACACTAGTCATGTTTTGATGGACTACAAGAATGCTCTGTTGAGAGGATAGAGTTGCATGAAAAGATGTCTTGTATATGGAAGTGAAAGTAAGCCACAATGAAGACAAAGGCTATTTCATACACAATTGAAAGTGAGAATATTGGTATGAGTGAGTGCAAATAAAAGTAATTTTAATCACCCCACAAAGCCAAAATAAAATCAACTAATAATGAACTTTAAAACATGAATATGTTGAAGAGCGTGATTTTGCAACTATGAGTATTGGTACATTTGTTTGATTGCATTATGTAATTTTTATTGTGCTAGTGAATGCATTTCATTGCATTTGAGATATTGA
>LPNX010116023.1:145115-243046 GCA_001517045.1 Pseudotsuga menziesii
TACATATATATATGTATATACATATATATATGTATATACATATATATATGTATATACATATATATATGTGTGTGTGTGTGTGTGTGTGTGTGTGTGTGTGTGTGTGTGTGTGTGTATACATATACATATATACATATGTATACATATATATATGTATATGTATATATGTGTATATATGTATACATATATATGTATGTATACATATATATGTATTTATACATATATATACATACATATATATGTATACATATATGTATATATATATATACATGTATATATGTATATGTATATACATATGTACATATGTATATATGTATATGTATATGTATGTATATGTACATATATATACATATGTATGTATATATACATTTACATATGTATATATACATGTGTGTGTATATGTATGTATGTGTGTGTGTGTGTATACATATATATATACATATGTATATGTATATACATATGTATATGCATATGTATATATATGTATGTATATATATAGAGAGAGAGAGAGAGATGGTCCATATATGGATATTTACACTCTATACATTCACTAATTGGGCGAGATTAAGTTCACTATGTTCTTTAACACACCCGTGTGTGTGTGTGTGTGTGTGTGTGTGAATATCTATGCATGTATGATGTAAATATCCATATATGGACCATGTGTTAGGCTTATCATGAAAATTTAAATCTATGTAAATATTATGTTGAAAAATAATAGAATGGTCCAAGTTGGCTACGTAAAGAGCACTAAAGGGGTTGTGATTCCAATAGAGGGGAAGAGGAAAAGGGGCTTATGGGAGAGTAAATCCTCTTTTTCCAAGTGTCAGCCTTAAAACTCATCCATTTTCTACCATGTACCTCAAATAAGCCATTTACTTCCTTTGAATTATCGAATCCAATCTTTGAATGCATGTTTGAGGTTGGTGGGAAAGTATTCACATGGCGTTATAGAAGAATGAGATGGATACAATTATTATGACAATTGCAAGAGTCCTTCATTATATGGTTGGTGATGGATCAGGTCTTTTCATTGAGAGGGGGGGGGTGACTTGGTGACATAAATTTAAACACAATTTCTTTTAGTTTAGCAAATGTAAAAACAAATTTAGACACAATGTTTTAATGTGGAACCCAATAAAGTAAACCGCCAACATGTTTCTATTATCTGCAAAACTTTGTTTTTACAATATACAATAGTTATTTGCAAGCACCCACTTGTTAGAGACCACAATCCCCAAGTTTCTCAGCCACTATTGAAGGAAGCACCCACACTCTAGTTTCTTCTTGCACCTACGTACAAGGATACACCAATACCCTGATTCTCCAACTACTACTGGTGTAATACCTCGATTTCAACCCCGATTGCATTAAATTATATATGATGTAAATAGCATATTAAATCATGGTGTGGATCTCAAGGAAAAGGCCTCGCCATGGATTTAGCATTTAACGTTTTGGCAATTAAAATCGATGCCGATGGTATTTCATGCTAGACCGGCACATTATAATTTGGACATCATGTACATATGCAATTTAATTAAAGTACTCACAACCAACTATGTCAATGAAACGCTAAAGAGATGGGGGCATGATTTCACAAGGAATAGGGAGAGGAAAATATTCAAATCCTTGAGCCAATGGGGGAAATCCAAATGTCAAAGGGAAAACCCATAAAAATGTCAACTACCCATTTTGTCTTTTGTGCCCAGTCATCCAAAAAGTGGTTCAATAAGTTATTTCCTTGGGATGGGAAAGGTATGGAGGTCAAATTCGAATTTGAGAAGCCACCCATTTTTGGAAAACGTGTTTTTGACTTCTTGGGCAAGTAAATGCTTGGAAATGCATGCCTAAGCCATTATTCACCCACATATTTCATTCCTCACCCATTCTCATTGATGTTGGGCCCTCTCACGTAGCTGAAGTTGCTGAGCTCCGTCTTCCACGTTTTCTGCAATTTTTCCATTTTTATCCATGGTTGGGAAGTCGTTTGGGGGTTTCTATGTGCATGTGCAGCAGGGATTCGTGATTTGGGGGTTCTAGGAGGTTGTTTTTACCTCCCTCATGCAGCTAGAGTTTGTTGTGCATTTCCCTCACATTTTTATGTTGTTTCCTCATCTTCTCCATGCCTAGAAATTCGTCTTTGGTGTTGCTAAGTGCTCAGGAAGATAGATTTGCATTTTGGGGTTTGGGAAGGGGTTGTTTTTCCCACATGAAGCTAGCAGACATTCTCTAAATTCAAATCCATGAGCTAGGGGTGGTAGAGGCCATTTTTTCCTTAGGAAGGCCACCAAATGTTTTTTGAAACAATTTGGTCACTTGGGTCGTTTTTCCCCATTTGTCGCTTTTGATTTTGGGTTTCCATGACGTTTTTGTCCATACCAAGAACTTGTATTTTGTTGTGTGTGAGTCTGTGTTCCCTAGTTTCTTGTGTAGATCATGCCCAGCTCGAGGGTGGCAATGGTGCTAAGAGATTGAGGAGCACACTGGCCTATGGTTGGGTGAAACGTTGCAACGACATAGCTAGTTGCAGGGAAGCTTCTTCTCAAGATAAGTATTTCCTTATGTTTAACCTCTACAATGCAATTGCCTTGTAACTTATTCATGAACATGTGGAATGCTTGAATAGGATGAATGTTGCTTATTTTATGAGTTATGAATAGCATGAATGCTTTGAATGAATGATGTTGCTTCCGCTATGTATTTGCATTTGTTATGCATCTGTATATATTTTATTTGCAATACATTTTTAAATTGTTATGTTCATGGGGCTAGATTTCCCAGTCTGATGAACAACATAAGTGTTTCTCGCATCCTCTCTGTCAGCCAGATGAGGGGAAGGGACGTGAAAACTAGAAGTAGGCTAAGACCTCCTTATAGGCATGTATCCTACCCTAGAACCACCCTTCCACCCTAGTATGTATTTTTATCAGACTTCCAGATCTTCTTTAAAAACTCTGTCTCTTGTTACTCTCCTTTGGTCTCTATCTTATGCTTTGGTTGCATAGATCTGGATGACCAAGACGCTCCACTTCCTCTTCAAGATTCAGTTTATATATTCGTCTTAAACATCAATACAACAGCATACCTTTTCAAATAGTCACCTCCTTACGATACTCTAACTATGTTTATGTGCCTTTTGTTAGTCATAACTGTCGTAACTATGTTAACCATGCCCTTCATAATTCTGTTTATGAACATTTAATTCTTTTAAAAATTAAACCTATATGATATTCATCCAACAATGGCGTACTTTCTCTTCAGACTTGTGGGCATCATCTTTAAGGCTTGCACGCAATATTAACTTCTTCTGCAACCTGTATTTCATGATTTTCTTGTTTCCGCAAGCTTCCTTCCGCAGTCATCAGGTTTCTGCACTTTTATCATTCTATAGTTCATCTTTCTGCACCAATCATTCCGCATGCAGATTGCAGACATTGGAAAACCCAACCTTTCCAAAATCCAAACTTTTTCACTTCCGCTTTTCTGCTTCCGCACTGGCCTTCCCGCAACGTCTTTTTCGTACTGCGAAAGGCAGAAATCAAAAACTCACCTTTTCCAAGATTTTGTCTTTTTGCTTTCTGCCTTTCCACTTTTCGGACTGGCCTTTCCGCAAGCTCCTTTCCGCACTGTGGAAGGCGGAAACTGAAAACTCAACTTTCCAGTTTTTCAAACTTTTTCCTTTCTGCCTTTTCGCTCCTGTAATGGTCCTTCCGTCGTTGTCTTTCCACACTTGCCCTTTGTGCAGGGCGAAATGCAGAAGTCAAAAACTCAATTTTTCCATGACTTCGACCTTTTGATTTCCGTAGTTCTGCACCCGCCCTTCCACTCTTATGCACCGTCGATCCTCTTCAGCTTCTCTCTCGACCATTGATCTGCTTCCATATGCGGATCACGATCTAACTTTGCAGATCTGTATCTTCTCTTTACGGAAATTAACTATGACTATCATATCTTCTGTCAATTCTGATTAACGATGAAAAATATAACAAAGTATATTGCAATTTAATATTTCGCAACCATCTGGATTATTAACCCGCTTGTTAGTTCTCCCTACAAAATAGCTTGTGGACTATTTGATCAGTGTTCCCCCTGAATCAACTGTAGACTCCAAAAATGTTAAAGCGTGTTGCATAGAAATTTCATGCACATTAGAATTTCTTTAGATGGTGTAACTTCTCCCAGTGAAATAACTCATAGCCGTTGATCTGCTTTGGGATCAACCTCATCCGTTAATCTCAATCCTCTTGGCAATGATCACTTTCAAATTTTGCAGCCCAACTCCTTTATTATCCTCCTTGCTACTTCAATTGTGAAATTACTCCTTAGTCATAGATCGGCTCCTTCCACCATCTCAATCGTCCAAGCCTGCACAAGCTTATATTTCAATTTTCATCGATCCTTACAGTGATCGATCTACAGATCCAGAACCCTGCAACAAGGTTACTCTGCATGACTCCTCTACGGGCTCCTTCATCTTCAACATGTGGGCTACTGTCCTACAGACTTCCTCAATTGCCATCAATGCCAACCTATATTGCCATGTTGCTAACAATATCCCCCTTTGGCTTTGATGGCAATATTATTTTCATTTCTCCCCCTTTGACATCAAGGGTAAAGGATTTGAGTGACTCCCCCTGACTTTGATTACTATTTCCCCTTGAACTGATGCCAACTGATACATTTTTTTTGAAAGATTAGATTGGAAGAGAAACTACTACTAATCTTTATCTAAGATATTCAAATACATCTGTGCTTAAGGGTTTAGTGAAGATGTCTGCAATCTGTTCTTGAGTTGGGACATATTCCAATTTAATGTTCTTTTTCTCATCCTGATCCCTCAAATAGTGGTATTTTATTGGAATGTGTTTTGCTTTGGAGTGCTAAACAATATTCTTGGAGAGACATATAGCACTTGTATTATCACAGTAGATAACAATGGGTTCTTCAAACACTGCTTTGATGTCTTGTAGAGTTTGTTTCATCCATTCCACTTGTGCGCAACATTCTGCTGCTGCAATATACTCAGCTTCAGTAGTGGACATAGAGATTGAGGTTTGTTTCTTGCTTGTCCAAGCTACCAATGATTCTCCTAAGAAGAATGATCCTCCACTTGTACTTTTTCTGTCACCTACACAACCTGCCCAATCTGCATCTGAATAGGCCTTTAAAGTGAATGAATTCTTGCTAGGATACCACAATCCATGATTTATGGTTCCTTTTACGTACCTAAAAATTCTTTTCACAACGTGAACATGTCTCTCTTTTGGTCCAGCTTGAAATCTAGTTACTATTCCAACAACTTGCTTGACATTAGGTCTGGAAGCTGTTACATAGAGAAAACTCCCAATCATTGATCTGTAGTGTTTTGGATCTACAGTCTTGGACTCATCTTCCTTGCTTAGTTTGCATCCTACTGTCATAGGTGTACAAACAGGTTTTCAATCTTCAAACTGGAAATTTTTAAGCATATATTTCACATACTTGGACTGATGAATAAAGATTCCCTTTTTGGAGTGAACTATTTGAAATCCTAGAAAGAAATTGAGTTCGCCAAGCAAAGACATTTCAAATTCTTGTTGCATCTTACTAGCAAAATCCTTACTCATTTTTTCATCATCACTCCCAAATATGATATCATCAACATATACTTCCACAATAATCATGCTATCACCAATAATTTAATAATAAAGATTATTGTCTATTGATCCTCTTTTGAAGCCTTGTACTTGTAAGTAAGAATCTAGCCTTGCATACCATGCTCTAGGTGCTTGTTTTAGCCCATAGAGAGTTTCCTTTAGTTTACAAGCATAATTCCCTTTATCAGTTAATCGAAACCCTTCTGGTTGCTCTATGTAGACTTCCTATTCTAAGTTTCCATTAAGAAACGTTGATTTCACATCCATCTGGTATACTTTCAATTTTTTGTAGTTGGAAAAGGATAAGAACATCCTAATTGCCTCCAATTTGGCCACATGTGCAAACGTTTCTTCAAAATATACTCCTTCAATCTAAGCATACCCTTTACATACCAATTTGTCTTTGTTCCTGATTACTTGTCCATTTTCATTTACTTTGTTTTTGAACACCCATTTAGTTCCAATGACATTCTTGTCTTGTGGTTTTGGAACTAGTTCCCAAGTTTTATTCTTTTCTATTTGGTCTAATTCTCCGTTCATGCCTTTGACTCAACTTTCATCATTTCATGCTTCTTTGATTGATTTGGGCTCAATACATGACAAAAGTGTTATTTCTATTTGATACATCAATTGTCTTTTTGTTTTTACTCCTGTACTTTTATCTCCAATAATTAGGTCTTCGGGATGATTCTTTCGAGATATTATTGAGGGTGTCTTTGTGTCTCTTCTTGGGGATTCTTCTATTATCTCTTCTTCTCGAGTATCTTCCTCTTATTTTCTGGTATCCATTTCATCTTCTTGTGTATCATCCTTTTCTTCTACATATGCTTGTGTATCAACTAACTTGTCATCATCTTCATCTTCATCGTTAGGTATGACATCTTGATGTTTGAATTTCTTTGTTTTTATATCATCCACCTTAACATGTGCACTCTCAACAATCTTATATAATCTAAGATTGTAGCATCTGTATGCCTTTTTGGTAGAAGCATATCCAAGAAATATACCGTCATCAGATCTAGCATCAAATTTTCCAAGGTTCTCATCAAGCCTTTTGATGTAACACTTACTTCTAAAGACCTAAAGTATTTTACCAAAGGAGTTCTCCCAAACCATGGCTCATAAGGAGTCTTATTACTATTAATCCTGAGCTGACCTCTATTTAACATGTGTACTGCTGTGTTTACAGCTTCCCTCCAATATCCATTAGACAATTTTGCTTCATTGAGCATAGTCCTTGCAGCCTCCTGAACTGTTCTATTTCTCCTCTTAGCAATACCATTTTGTTGAGGTGTTTTGGCAGCAGAGAATTTTCTATTAATTCCATGGGTTTCATAGAAGAGATCAAACTCTTTAGAGATGAACTCACCACCATTGTCTGATCTAAGACATTTGATTTTTGCCTCTATTTCGTTTTCAACAAGGATTTTGAAGGCTTTGAACTTGTTAAATGCTTCTAATTTTTCTATGAGAAAATATACCTAAGCCATTCTAGTAAAATCATCAATGAACAACATAAAGTAGGATTCTCCTTGCAGACTCTTGGTCCTTGTAGGTCCACAGAGGTCAGTGTGAACCAACTCTAAAGGTTTTGAGGTTGAGTACTCTTTTGTTTTGAACTTAATTATAGTTTGCTTCCCTAATTGACAATGTCTACATATAGGATTTGAAGGCTTTATGATCTTTGGTAAGTTTCTTACTGCCCCAAGATTGCTAGCTTTCACTAGATTACCAAATTTGATGTGCCACAGCCAACTTTCATCCACTAAGTTCATATGATATTTCTCAGGCTGTCTTGTATTTAGTATGTATACATTTTCGGGAGTTCTAGAAGCAACAACAACCATTTTTCCTGAGTTATTACTTCTTATCTCACAGTTCTGAGAATAAAAAATGCAAATGTGCCCCTGATCACAGGTTTAGCCGACACTTAATAGACCAGGCTTCAAATTCTCTACAAGAAACACATTTTTGGCTTTGTCTTTTCCCACATTCACGGTACATTTCCCAATAATATTACCTGAAGCATTGTCACCAAATGTAACTCTACCCTTTTGTTTTTTTAAGTTTAAAAACTTTTCTTTATCTCTTGTCATATGTTTAGAACACCCACTGTCAACATACCAGAGATCTCTTTTATCTTGTGTTCTAAAGGCAATAAGACATTCCTCTTTTAATGTTCTTTCTTTCCACAACTTCTTTTGCTCTATAATATCCTTTGGTATTTCTAAAATTTCCATTAATCTGCAATTGCTTGATTTATGTCCATAGTTATGACAATTGAAGCATTCTAAATCCCTTTTTTGTAGAGTTGCAAATGAGTTATAATTTTTGTTTTTAACTTGACCAACTGTTTGATTGTTCTTGAGGTTATAGTTTTTAACCTTCAAACTTTTCCTTTCATATGCTCTACAATTCATAGCTTTATGTCCAAAGTTAGAGCATGTAAAACAATATCCAAGGAAAATGTGCGGATACCTGTTTTCATAAATTTTCTTTGGAGCTGTCTTGAATTCCTTCTTGATGGGTGTAAATGATCTTTCGGAGTTCTGAGCATTGCTTGTATTTTCTTCCTCTTTCTTTTTGAATATACTGAGAAAAGCAGCTGCATACGATTTTGATCTAACTTGATTTTCTTTTTGAGAATAACCTATTCCATTTTTGTTACTTGGATCCCTTTGTTTGGTTATAATCTTATCTAAGATTTTAGAACTATTTTCATGTCTAGTTTGAATAAATTTTGCATCAAGCTCTTCTCTTAAGTGAACTAATTTTGCCTCCATTTTTTCACAGGTTAGTTGTTTTTCTTTAAGATATTTCTCCAACCTTTCTTCTATCCTATATGCATCTTGAATTTGGTTTTTCAGATTGCTCATGATTTTCTTCATCTCTTTTTCTTTCTGTTCATCATCTTCCTGTTGTTCAACAAAAAAACTTTTCAGCTATCTATATTTGTTTTTGTATCTTCTTAGTCCATCCAAAGCACTGAATAGTTATTCTTCCATATTAACCTCTGCTTCATCTTTTGACTCTTTCTTATGCTCAATTTATTCTATCTCATTAGACTCTTCAATAACTAGAAAAAGGACTTCATCATCACTATCACTAACCTCATATGAACTGTTGTCTTCTTCCTTTGAGTAGATTTTTTTTCCTTTGTAATTTTTCTTATAGTGGAATTTTCCCTATTTATTGTATTGTTTGTTTTTGCCATCTTCATCTTCAGATTCTTCCTTGGGATAAGGACACTTGGCTTGAAAGTGCCAAATTCTGTCACAGTTAAAACATTTGAAGGGTAGCTTGCCTTTGTACTTCCCTGATACTTTCTGGAATTTTTTGATAAAATTAGCTTCTTCTTCATTAGATTCTTCATTATGGTTAGTCTGAGGTTTTTACTTCTAACTTTTTGTTTTCTTGATCACCTTGAAAGTTGCTTCTCCTTTTGGGAGATTATCAATACCTACTCTTAATTCATAGGATGTGAGGATTCCATACAATTCATCCATGGTAAGATCTTCTAGATTCTCTCGGTCTTCAAGAGTGGATACTTTGGGATTATATACCATAGGAAGTGTTCTTAGTATCTTTTCAACTAACTCATAGTCTGGTACTTCTACTCCCAAACCTTTGATTGCATTAACAAGATTCTCAACTCTTTCAAAGTACTCTGAAATATTTTCTTCATCCTTCATTTTTAGACTTTCATATTGTACTTTAGATATTGAATTTTTGCATCTCTACTTTGGAGTCTCCTGCATATATGGTTTCCAATTTGTCCCATAGCTCTTTTGCAATTTTACAGGTCAGTACTTTTGCAAGAACCTTCTTACTTATTCTAGCTTGTAATGGCCTTTGCATGTTCCCAAAAATTATTCCTTTCTTATGCTTCTGTGGGAGTGTCTTTTGGAACATTATATCCTTCTTCAACTAATTCCCAAACTTCCAACCCAATGGACATCATATAGTTTTTCATTCTAATCTTCTAGAAAACATGGTCTTCACCATCAAATACGGGGACTCTTATTGACATCTTCATCTGTTGATCCATAGTGGTTGTAATGGGATCTTCCACACACTGGTTAAACTGTGGTGAAGGATCATGCTCTAATACCAATTGATGGATCAGGTCTTGTCACTGAGAGGGAGCAGGGGTGAATCAGTGACAGAAATTTAAACACGATTTCTTTTATTTTAGCAAATGTAAAAACAAATTTGGACACAATGTTTCAACATGGAACCCAATAAGGTAAACCACCAACACATTTCTATTATGTGCAAAACTTTGTTTTTACAATATACAATAGTCATTTGCAAGCACCCACTTGTTGGAGACCACAATCCCCAAGTTTCTCAGCCACTACTAAAGGATTTACCCACACCTTGGTTTCTGCCTGCACCTACAGACAAGGATACACCAATACCCTGATTCTATAGCCACTATTGGAAGGAGGCTAAGACCTCCTTGTAGGCATGTAGCCTGCCCTAGAACCACCCTTCCACCCTAGTGTGTATTTTTATCGGACTTCCAGATCTTCTTTAAAAACTCTGTCTCTTGTTACTCTCCTTTGGTATCTGTCTTATGCTTTGGCTGCATAGATCTGGATGAATGAAATGCTCCACTTCCTCTTCAAGATTCAATTTATATATTCTTATTAAACATCAATACAACAACATACCTTTTTAAACAGTCACGTCCTTACGATACTCTCTCTGTTTATGTGTCTTTTGTTAGTCATAACCGTCGTAACTTTGTTAACCATGCCCTTCATAATTCTGTTTATGAACACTTAATTATTTTCAAAATTAAACCTATCTGATATTCATCCAACAATGGCGTACATTCTCTTCATACTTGCAGGCATCATCTTCAAGGCTTGCAGGAAATCTTAACTTCTTCTGCAACCTAGATTTCACGATTTTCTTATTTTTGCAAGATTCCTTCTACAATCATCAGGTTTCTATCGTTTTATCATTTCGTAGATCATCTTTCCACACAGGCCTTTCTGCACCAATTGTTCCACATGTGGATTGTGGAAATCGAAAAACCCAACCTTTCCAAAATTTGAACTTTTGCACTTCCTCACTTGTCACGCCCCCGACCCTCCGATCAGCGAAGAGAACGTTGCCATGGCGTTAACCATCCAGGCTACCAGCCCCATGAACATGTGAATTCATAAAACTGCTGAAAACATAATGCATTGAAGTAGAACATACACATATGCAATTGTTTATCATACACAGTGGAAGCAACACTCATTCATACAAGCATTCATTCAACATGTTCATCATAGTCATTAACAGTAAATAGGGTTGCAGAAGTAAAATAGACAAGGTTACTTATCTTATAAGAACTCGTTCCACAACCAGCTACGTCGCTGCAATGTTCCACCCAACCATAGGCCAGCGTGCTCCTTAATCTCCCAGGAATGCTGCCACCCCCGAGCTGGGCATGATTCTCCAGGGAATAAGGGAACAAACAGGCTTACACATAGCCAAGGATACACAAAACATAGCCAAGCCAGCACAGTTGGGTTTATCAGGCGATCAACAAGACAGCCAAGCCAACATGGCCAGGTTTATCAGGCCATCAAGGAGATGGGAAAGGCTAAATGCTAAGCTGGTGAGCCCATTAGAGAGCTAGGAACACCTACACCAGAACTAGATTGACTTCTAATAAACCCACACAAACCCAACACAAGGAATCAATCCCTTCTCTGCTACACAGTCCCTCAGGCCCTGCCTTCCCTTCCAGTGCTATTCAGGGGTTGTGGAGAAGAAAGCCAGCCCTCTAGCTCTGTATGTGTGGTTTCCAAACACACCAGGTTTATCAAGCAAACCAAGCCCCCATCCCTACTCCCAACACAGTCTGAAGACCAACCATTGCATGCATGCAATTAATCAGCTGTCACAGCTTAAACAGGGAAAACGACTCCTGGGTCGTTCTTGGCCCTATCGTGGCCAAAACGACTCCCAAGCAATTTCACAGTCCCAAAATGTATCAGTAAATACAACTCACAACCTGGGGAAACAACAGTCCGTCCTGGACAATGAAGTCACCGAGAAAACTTACCCAGACCACACTGGGGAAGAAATACAGTCTCTCAACCTGTGCGTGAGAGAAACTTGTACTAGACCCCAAAATGCAGAGGGAAAAACATATGCATGAGCCACAAATCAGTAAGGAAAACTTCCACACCGTCCCTGAGTGTAAAAATGGCTCTCCATAGGAAAAACCGTGGGTGATGGTGACCGAACAACTCCCAGCTTGCTGCGTGAGTAACAACAACATAGAGCCCAGTGTGTGAGAATAATGAACAGACAATGGTTCCTACGTGAGGATGAACAACTCCGCCTATATGTGAAGATTAACAGACAATGGAGAAGATGCACAGTAGTCAGAAGTGCGTGAGTGTTTCAACTCCGTTGTGGAAAGAGTGGAAATCCCCCAGATTTCACTTCCTTTGCCCAACGTGAGGTTCCATCACTGGTGGAGTGCGCGGGTGGGCAAGGACTGACAATCCTGCCACCCCCACTTCCAAAACAATAACTGCCTCAACTACTCGGCAGAACGTTTAAAGGTGGTAGTTGGATAAGACAAGGAAAGATGGGCAAACCAAATAGGGTGGTGGCACATGGATTTCTCCCCATTGGTTCAAGGTTTGACATCCCCCCCCCCCTTTTATCCTTATGAGAATCATGCCCCTTCTCAATTTAGTTGTCACGAACATAGCTGGTTGGGTTATTTAATTAAAGATGCATATTTACATGATGACAAAATTCAATATGTATGCCACATGCCCCGATATACCATCGGTGACCATTTCAATCCGAAACATAACACAACTAAATCGATGGTGGGGCTTTTGCCTTTAGCTCCACACCATGATTCATTACAATATATACATCATGTACATTTAATGCAACAGGGTCAAAATTGGGGTGTTACATTCCCCTCCCCCTTCAATAGCACTATCCTTAGTGCTTTACAAAATTTGAACAAAATGCTACACTGGTATCGCCTCAGTGTTCCGCAGAATTGAACAAAAATGGATGTGCCAACCACATGGCATCCTCCAGCTCCCATGTAGCCTCTTCAGGTCCGTAGTGCTCCCATTGCACCTTTACCTGACCTATGGCCCGGTTCCGGAGCATTGTGACCTTCCTGTCGAGGATGCGCATTGGATCGATTCGGAACTCTCCCTCAGGTTCCACCTGAATCACATCCCAATTTATCACATGGTTAGGATCATGTACATATCTCTTAAGCAAAGAAACATGAAAAACATTATGAGCTCTAGTGCTAGCAGGCAATGCAAGTCTATATGCAACTGGCCCTATTCTTTCAAGCACTTCAAACGACCCACAGTATCTAGGTGACAGCTTGGCACAACTTCCAAGCTTCAAGAAACTCTTCCTGGCCCTCACTCTGAGGTAAACATGATCCCCAACACTGAACTCCCTGTTCACCCTATGCTTATCTGCATAGCTTTTTTGTCTGTCCTATGCTGCTTTCAGATTCTGCCTGATCTTTACAACCTCTTGCTCCATTTCCCTGAGCAATTTTGGTCCAAGCACAATCCTGTTCACTGGATTATCCCAAGTCACTGGTGTCCTACACCTTCTTCCATACAAAGCTTCATACAGACTCATCCCCAAGGATGCCTGCTATCCATTGTTATAAGCAAACTCTACCAAGTGCAAGTAATCTTCCCACTCGGTTGGTTTGTCCATTACGTACATGCGCAACATATCTTCAAGCACCTAATTAACTCTCTCTGTCTGACCATCTGTCTGAGGATGGTATTCAGTGCTGAAGTTTAGCTTTGTACCCAAATTTGCAAACAACCCCTTCCAAAAGTTGGAAGTGAACTTGACATCTCTGTCGGAGACTATTGCCTTAGGCAATCCATGCACTTTGAAAATCTCCTTCATGAAGATATTTGCAATGTCATCAGCCTTATGTTTAGACTTAACCGGTACAAAGTCTGCTGCCTTAGTCAACCTGTCCACCACAACCATGATGGAATCATGTTGTCTCCAAGTCACTGGCAATCCCGTAATAAAATCCATGGAAATAACTTCCCATTTCCATTCTGGAACTGGCAAAGGCTGCAACAAACCTGCTGGATGTTGATGTTCAACCTTTACCTGTTGACATTTCATACACCTGGAAATGTACTCAGCCATATCCTTTTTCATTCCTGGCCAAAAGTACTGCTTTCTAGCTGTAGCAATTGCCTTCTGATATCCTGGGTGACCAGAATACAGAGCTTGATGGATTTCATCCATAACAACTCTCCTCAAATCTGCTACATCTGGAATATAAATTCTACCTTTATAAGTGAGAAATCCATCTTCTTCCAATTTATATCCCTCATACCTCTTCTCAAGACTTTGCTATTGCAATTTGTCTTTTACCTGCTCATACAATTCATCTCCAGCAGCATGATTGTTGGGGTTCGGACCTTGAAGGTCCTTAATTTTGGCAACTCCACGGTTTTGGTGCGAAGCTTGTAAGCGGAGTTGCGGTCCAAAGTAGTCTTAGGGGCTTTGGGGTTGGGTCAAAGCCCCTCTTTTTGTAAATGTCCCATGGTTTTTGGGTACCCATGGTTTAAGCCCATGGTATTGTAATAGTGCACTTGTATAAATAGGCACTTATGTAAAGGAGTAAGGAGAAGTTTTTGTGTTATGAGATGATGTGATGCGAAGAAGCTAAGGTCTATTTTTGGGTTTAAGGTTAAGTCCCAGCTGAGTGCATGGACGACCTCTACAGCTGAGTGCGCAGAGGGTTTTGGAAGAAAGGTTCTGCAGCTAAGTGCGCAGTTTTGGGCTATTGAGAAGATCTGCAGCTAAGTGCGCAGATCAGAACTGTTTTGTTTGTAAATTGTTGAATACAAACAACACAATTCTGATCTACACACTCAGCTGCAGATATTCTCAACAGCCCAAAACTGCGCACTTAGCTGCAGAACCTTTCTTCCAAAACCCTCTGCGCACTCAGCTACAGAGGTCGTCCACGCACTCAGCTGGGACTTAACCTTAAACCTAAAAATAGACCTTAGCTTCTTCGCATCACATCATCATCATAACACAAAAGCTTCTCCTTACTCATTTACATAAGTGCCTATTTATACAAGTGCACTATTACAATACCATGGGCTTAAACCATGGGTACCCAAAAACCATGGGACATTTACAAAAAGAGGGGCTTCGACCCAACCCCGAAGCCCCTAAGACTACTTTGGACCGCAACTCCGCTTACAAGCTTCGCACCAAAACCGCGGAGTTGCCAAAATTAAGGACCTTCAAGGTTCGAACCCCAACAATGACTAACAATATGTTGCCTCAAATCTGATTGGCAAATACTAAGAGATGCCACATGCATTTCTTGCACCTTCCTGCTGAGTGCATCAACTACCTTGTTTTCTTTTCCTTTTATGTGCTTGATTTCGAAATCAAACTCACATAAAAATTCCAGCCATCTTGCTTGCCTAGCATTCAGAGTAGGCTGATCAAACAAATACTTCAGACCACAATGGTCGGTCCTGAGCTAGAATCTTCTACCCATCAAGTAATGTCTCCAAATATTTAGGGCATGTACTATGGATGCAAGCTCTAGATCATGAGTGGCATAGTTCTTCTCATGCTCCTTCAGCTTTCTTGACTCATAACATATCACGTGGTTGTCCTGCATAAGGACTCCTCCAAGCCCTTGTCCGCATGCATTGGTACACACCACAAAATCTTTCTTTGGATCTGCAACTTTCAATATTGGTGCACTAGTGAGAAGATTCTTCAATCTCTGGAAACTTTCTTCACACCTCGATGTCCATTCGAACTTCATCCCCTTCTTTTGCAAAGAAGTGATGGCATGTGCAACTTTGGAGAATCCCTCAATGAATCTCCGGTAATATCCTGCAAGTCCCATAAAAGATCTTACATCTGTCACATTTCTTGGAGTAGGCCAATTCATAATGGCTTCAATCTTTTTAGGGTCCATAGATACACCCTTTTCCGAGATAATGTGACCCAAATACTGAATTCTATCTCTATAGAAGTCACACTTGCTCAGTTTTGCATACAACTGGTGCTCCCTAAGCAGTTGCAATGTCAATCTCAAATGATCTTCATGCTCTTTCTCATTCTTAGAATAAACAAGAATGTCATCAAGGAAAACAAGAACAAACTTGTCCAAATACCTGCTGAAGACACTATTCATTAGGCACATAAATGTAGCTGGTGCATTTGCGAGACCAAATGGTACCACTACAAACTCATAATGCCCATACCTTGTCCTGAAGGTTGTCTTGTGAATGTCTTCATCCTTGATTCTCACCTGATGGTAACCAGACCTCAAGTCAATCTTAGAAAATACCTTGGCTCCTCTCATTTGATCAAAGAGGTCATCAATCCTAGGTAAAAGATATTTATTCTTCATAGTAACCTTGTTCAATTGTCTGTAATCCATACACAACCTGAGTGTACCATCTTTCTTCTTTACAAACAGAACCGGTGCTCCCTAAGGAGACACACTCGACCGGATATACTTCTTGTCCAACAACTCTTGCAGTTGCATCTTCAACTCTATCATCTCCAATGTACTCATCCTGTAGGGTGCCTTGGACACTAGTGTTGCTCCTGGTACAAGTTCAATTGTGAAATCAATGTCTCGCTTTGGAGGAAGCCCTGGAATCTCATCAGGAAACACATCCCAGAATTCCTGCAACACATGAAATTCCTCCAACCTAAGAGTTTCATCTCCCGTTTCCTCCAAAATCTGAGCTGGATACAACTGGCAACCTTTCCTACAGATCTTCTTCAATTGCATTGTTGAAACCTGCCATACCAAAATCACCTTTGGAATACCTTTCACAGCTACTAGGTTCCCTTCTTCATTCATGCATTCAAAAGTCTTATTGTAACAGTCAAGCTTCACCCTGTGAGCTTCTAACCAATCCATTCCAATGAGAACATCATAGGAACCAAGTGGTAGAACATTCAGATCTACACGAGTGACCAATCCATTCATGACCAATGGACATTTCTCTACCACTTCACTGACTTTTCTCTTAGTTCCAGTGGCTAGCTGAACTAACCAAGATTTCCTATGCTTTACTTTCTTAAAAGCACAAATCTCCACTACTCTAGGAGTAATGTAACTGTGCATGGAACCAGGGTCAATCAAAATAGATACAGATTGCT
The DNA here is from genome assembly GCA_001517045.1 of Pseudotsuga menziesii. NCBI lineage: Eukaryota > Viridiplantae > Streptophyta > Pinopsida > Pinales > Pinaceae > Pseudotsuga > Pseudotsuga menziesii. The sequence goes on from LPNX010116023.1 coordinate 161,957, forward strand.
CAAAAATTTTACCTGCAACTTCAACCACAGCCGACTAGTGATCTGCCTGGCGGTCCTCCAGTGTTGCATAAATCCTAGGGACTGCCCTTGCTACTTGACCCATTGTTTCTGCTTCTTGAATGTTATAAGCTAGTCTTGCACTCTCATTCTCGAGTGGACAATTTCAGTGCATGTGGGGTCCTCCACATTTCCAGCATTGAAGTGGCCCTCTATTCTATTGTGGATCCTTAGGCTTTTCTCCTGTCATTCCAACTGGTTTACTTGCAGCTTGAGATGGCTGCTTCTGCTGATTCCTGAAGTTAGAAGGTTTGAAACCTTTCTTTCTTTGGTCAAACTTCTCATTCTTCTTGTCCTTCCATGCCTTATGGTAATCTGGCTTACCTTTTCTTTGCTCATAGCAATACTTAGCTTTCCTTATTGCTTCTTCAAGAGTTCTAGGTTCATAAAACTCAATTCTATCTTTGTAAGACTGAGGTAATCCACTCAGAAAACGCTGGACCTTCACTTTTTCATCTCTGATGTACCAGGCATACCTCAACAGCTCTAAAAACTTCTTTGCATATTCTTCCATGGTTTGCTGTCCCAATCTCAGCTCATGGAACTCCTTAATCTTGTCATCATAATACCTGTCAGAGAGGTATTTCTGCTTGAAATACTTCTTGAACTGTTTCCACTTAAGTCTCCTTTCACTAATCCTCTTTACTTGCTTGAAGTGTTCCCACCAAATGGATGCCCTTCCATTCAGATTGAATATGGCAACTATTGCCTTCATGTTTCCTGAATAATCATGCACTTGAAAGTACTTATTTATCCCAAGAAGCCAAGCTTCAACCTCTTGTCCAGTCTTTACCTCACCATCAAATGTAGGAGGTTTAGCTTTCTTAAATTCATCTCGAGAGCGATCCCTATGGTGTCTCTTTCTTTTTCTTTTATGAGAAGAAGCACTTGAATCCCCGTTGGATTCTTCAGAATCAGATGATCCACTAGAAGTCCTTCTCCTTCTCCTGGTACTGCTCTTACTTCCTTCTGGTCTTGCTGTACCTCGTCCAGAGTCTATCTTTCTTTGCAATTCTGTCAAACTCTACAACATTGCAGCATTCAACTGATGCTGCTCTTCCTGGGCTTTGATCAAGCTTCTCATGGTGGCTGCAACATCTAACGGTGTCTCTTGGAATCTCCTTCCATTAGACTCTATGTCATCATTTCTATTATGAACATTTTCTCCCATGGCATCTTCTGCTCGCTTGTAAGAATCCCGAGCATCATACCCATCATGGGTTCTCATGAATGAACCACCTCTGTCTTATCAAACTGCACTACCTGGAATACTGCCCTTGAAGGTGATTATGATTCTGCAAACGTGTTAGTAACACAAGTGTTAGATGCATAACATTGATATAATCCAGCATTACTTACCCTCTCCTGGAAAAATTATAAAAGTACAAGTTTTGCCCAAACACAAGATTTTCTTCATCAAAGAACGTCTGTCTTAGGGGGACGACGGGGTTCAAGGGCAGTGCCCTCGTTTTTTTTGTTTTTTTTTGTTGTTTTTTTTCGCAAATCTTTGATTTTCGCACAATCTGGCGCATAAGATCGCTTCCACTTTCTCCTTTTCGGCCCTGAAAATCCACTAAAAACAGCTGAAAATCCCACTGAAAAACAGTCAAAATCTGTTGGAAAATCCCACTTGAAAAACTCAAAATTTCCTTGTACAGGATCGGGTCTCATCCCAACTAACATTTTGACGTTTCGGCGGTCCAAACAACTAGCTTCTTCCGATATATCGGCAGTCGGGTGCACTGTTCATCGGGAGGATAGTCCACTAAACAGCCGCAATAGCAGATGCTCAATCCACTAACTTCATCCGACAACCTTATACTTAAACAAAATTTTCAAATTTCCTTCTCATCAGCTGGTGAAAGTACTAATCACTACGGCATCGACGGTTGAGCCTCTATTCGTCGGGAGGATAGTTCATTGGCTAGCCGCAATGGTGGATGTTCAATCTACTAACCATCGTCGATGGCTGACGACTCTAGGACTAAGAATTTTTTTTGAAATTTTCCCCTTTAGTCTTCCTCTTAGTTGCTTGATTGGCTCAACTCTCTTCTTTTCGTCGACGAAATAGTTCCATCAATAGCCGCAACGGTGGAACACAATCTTCGATCTTCTTCCGATAACCGATGACTTTGGGCCTTAGAAAAATTTTAAACTTTCTTTCTTTAAGGCGTCAGTGGTCGAAGGCCTTACCCGTCGGACGCGTAGTTGTCTAGCCATCCGCAATGGTGGGCACTCGTTCAACTCTTTCCGCCGACGGACGTCAAACACTTCGAAAATTTCCTGCAATTTTCCTTCCAACTGTCCTCCGCCGGGTATGCTTCCGCCTAGCTCTCCGCTACATCGAAAGTCCTTCCCACTAAGTGTTCCGATGAATCGACTGTTCAAACACTTAGACAAATTTGTGGAAGTTTTCTGTCATCAACTTTCGATCTCTGCTGGGCAGAAAGAAATCCTGCTTCTGTCCTTGCATCTTTGTGGTCCATTCAGGCCCATGTTGCAACATGAGCTCTGATACCACACTATCACGTCCTTGACCCTCCGACCGACGAAGAGAACGCTACCATGGCGTTAACCATCCGGGCTACTAGCCCCATGAACATGTGAATTCATAAAAATGCTGAAAACAGAATGCATTGAAGTAGAACATACATAGATGCAATTGTTTATCATACATAGCGAAAGCAACATTCATTCATACATGCATTCATTCAACATGTTCATCATAGTCATTAACAGTAAATAGGGCTGCAGAAGTAAAATAGACAAGGTTACTTATCTTATAAGAACTCGTTCCACAACCAACTACGTCGCTACAACGTTCCACCCAACCATAGGCCAGCGTGCTCCTTAATCTCCCAGCAACGCTGCCACCCCCAAGTTGGGCATGATTCTCCAGGGAATAAGGGAACAAGCAAGCTTACACATAGCCAAGGATACACAAAACACAGCCAAGCCAACACAGTTGGGTTTATCAGGCCATCAACAAGACAACCAAGCCAACATGGTCAGGTTTATCAGGCCATCAAGGAGTTGGGAAAGGCTAAATGCTAAGCTAGTGAGCCCATTATAGAGCTAGGAACACCTACACCAGAACTAGCCTGACTTCTAAGACACCCACACACAACCAACACAAGGAATTAGTCCCTTCTCTGCTACACAGTCCCTCAAGCCCTGCCTTCCCTTCCAGTGCTATTCAGGGGTTGTGGAGAAGAAAGCCAGCCCTCTAGCTCTGTCTGTGTGGTTTCCAAACACACCAGGTTTATCAAGCAAACCAAGCCCCCATCCCTGCTCCCAACATAGTCCGAAGACCAACCATTGCACGCATGCAATTAATTAGCTGTCATAGCTTAAACAGGGAAAATGACTCCTGGGTCATTCTTGGCCCTATTGTGGCCAAAACGACTCCCAAGCAATTTCAAAGTCCCAAAATGTATCAGTAAATACAACTCACAACCTGGGGAAACAACAGTCCATCCTGGACAACGAAGTCACCGGGAAAACTTACCTAGACCACATTGGGGAAGAAATACAGTCTCCCATCCTATGTGTGAGAGAAACTTGTACCAGACCCCAAAATACAGAGGGAAAAACATATGCATGAGCCACAAATTAGTAAGGAAAACTTCCACACCGTCCCTGAGCGTAAAAATGGCTCTCCACAAGAAAAATCGTGGGTGATGGTGACCGAACAGCTCCCAGCTTGTTGCGTGAGTAACAACAACATAGAGCCCAGTGCGTGAGAATAATGAACAGACAATGGTTCCTGCGTGAGGATGAACAGCTCTGCCTATACGTGAAGATGAACAGACAATGGAGAGGATGCACAGTAGTCAGAAGTGCGTGAGTGTTTCAGCTCCGTCGTGGAAAGAGTGGAAATCCCCCAGATTTTGCTTCCTTTGCCCAATGTGAGGTTCCATCGCTGGTGGAGTGTGCAGGTGGGCAAGGACTGACAATCCTGCCACCCCCACTCCCAAAACAATAACTGCCTCAACTACTCAGCAGAACATTTAAAGGTGGTAGTTGGATAAGACAAGGAAAGATGGGCAAACCAAATAGGGTGGTGACATATGGATTTCTCCCCATTGGTTCAAGGTTTGACATCCCCCCCTTTTATCCTTATGATAATCATGCCCCTTCTCAATTTAGTTGCCGCGAACATAGCTGGTTGGGTTATTTAATTAAAGATGCATATTTACATGATGACAAAATTCAATATGTATGCCGCATGCCTCGATATACCATCGATGACCATTTCAATCCGAAACATAACACAACTAAATCGATGGTGGGGCTTTTGCCTTTAGCTCCACACCATGATTCATTACAATATATACATCATGTACATTTAATGCAACAAGGTCAAAACCAGGGTGTTACATCACTGGCCTTCTCGCAACGTCTTTTCCACATTGAGGAAGGCGGAGATCAGAAACTCAACTTTTCCAAGATTTCATCTTTTTTCTTTCTACCTTTCCGCACTGCAGAAAGCGGAAACTGGAAACTCAACTTTCCAGTTTTTCAGACTTTTTCCTTTCCGCCTTTCTGCTCCTGCAATGGTTCTTCCGCTGTTGTCTTTTTGCACTTTCCCTTTCCGTAGGGCGGAATGCGGAAGTCGAAAACTTAATTTTTCCATGACTTCAACCTTTTGATTTTCGTGGTTCTGCACCCGCACTTCCACTCTTCCGCATCATTGATCCTCTTCAGCTTCGCTCTCGACCGTCGATTTGCTTCCAGATGTGGATCACGATCTAACTTTGTAGATCCACATCTTCTCTTTGCGGAAATTAACTACGACCACTAGATCTTCTGTCAATTTTGATCAACGACGAAAAATAGAACAAAGTAGATTGAATTGACTTTTCATCAATCTTCTCATCTCCATTGGAGTCAACACTCATTTTCATGCATAATGGAGATACTACATAACTTTCTATGTTGCTCTCTCACCGTTGCTAATTCTAGATTGAGAAATTAACCACAAATTAACACCATGAAGAGGAAATGGCTGACATTAGATTGAAGAGTGAGGGTTGTAGGTGACCATAGAGGATGAGTAGGTTAGGAAACCTTTAGCCATTATTTATTTGTTGCTCCTAGATTCCAAGAAGCCAAGAACTAATTTTATAAGGGGGTCTTTTAAAGCTTACAATTTGTTGGATCCTTTTGCACACACTAAAGAGAATTGTAAGGGTTGGGTACTCTGATGGAGAAATAATAGGCCCTCCTTGTGTTGTGTGGGGCAGTGGAAGAGAGTTCCATGGTTGCATCCTGAAATGAGATGCATGTAGTGTTTGATGGGGAGCAGGTTGGCTAAGCATGAGAGAAAATGGGTTGGGCTAAGAGAGAGTGAAGCTTGTAGGAATTTCCTTCACCATGGTGGCCTCATAGTTCTGTTTGTGGGAGGTATCTATAGAGGATACCTATTGTTGGGTGGAAAACTGATCTTACATAGCTAGTTGCTTAGATCTTCTTTGTTAAAAGACAAGTATTCATTGTTGTCTATGAATATACAACAAAATATAATTGCTTCATGCCATGAATGTGATTGTTTATGCATGTTGTGTGTGTAAATATAATTGTTAATTCCACTATGATTTATAGTTATGCATGTGCACATGAATTTCTTTAAATTATGGCTCTCACACTAGGCTTAAATTCTAAATTCAATTAATGGCCTATGTGGGGTGAAATTTTGAATTACGGAGTTTGTAATTATAGATTCTATGATTGGAATGATGGATGGGGATGTTACATAGTGCATCTCCAATTCTTGCTTAAGAAGGCTTTCCTTGTTGAATGATTAAGATCCTCAAGAGGGCGTACATAGGTTCACCCTTAGCCAACTAATCTCTTTCATCTTCATTATAGCCTCTTGCTCAAGTTGCTTTATCGCTTCGTAGGCATTTTTAGAATGTTCATTATGGAAGGCATAATGTAAATCGACAATAAACATTTCAAGTTTGGAAGGAGACCCCTCATTAATGGTCCATGAATGATCCCCTACAACATTTTTCATATGCATGTAAGAGACTGAACATAAAGGCACAAGAGTAACCTCCCTAATGTGTCTCTTCCTTGGCCCACCAACCTACTCCCCAATAGTTGTTTGCTGCTTTATGGAGATAGGTTGGTATGTTTGACCAGGAGGGGTGTCATCCTTACCCAAGTCATTAACATTCTCCTAGACGAGAATTGGGCTTTTACAATCCATCCTTCCTCACCACTTGCAATCTAAATGAAATACCTTGTAGGGAGAGGAAAGCAACAATTTCCTACATTTGAGCTAGGGTTCCAAGATGATATACATGCAATAATAATAGGAGTTTAGATTACCATTGAAATAGGGGTTCCTTTAGTTGGATTAATGAATACGAGGGACCTTGCCATGCTCATCCACATTGTCATTGTATACTAGTTGTCCTACACAACTATGAGGAGATTGTTTCATATAAGGTTGTTGGCTTGAACATAGCTTAACATCTCATTTCCACCTTCTATACTCATGGTTTTTTCATCACTTGAAGGTTGATGCATGCATCAATTGTCCTTCAACCACCCCTCCTCAACATAGCTAGTTGTCACCACATGACACAAAATTTGTCTTCTTCATTACTTGTTATATCTTTTGACAAATTTAAAATATTTGATGGCTTCCTTGAGCTCTTCTTCACCACGTTTCTTTACTTTCACGACACTCATCTAAACTTCTTTATGTGTCTCTCTTCTTTCTTTCCACGATCTCTCTCGACACACACTCTCTCTTCCTTATCTCCATTAAAACTTTCCAACACTTGCTTCTACAACACTCCATGATTAACTTTTCATTGCTTTAACCCTGGATCTTAGCTTTATTCACTTATCTCCCTTCCAACACCTACCATCTTTCTTTTACACTAGAATGGTAGCCATTTCCTTAGTTCATTGCCACTAGCCCTAATGCACTTCAGTTACATTGCCATCTTACATGTGAATATTATTAACTTAAATTTATATTTCCTTTAAAAAGACCACAAATTAAAATTTGAAGAAGATACTTTCATAACTTTTAATATTCAAATTATTATATAAAGAGAATCCTTATGACACAAACAAAAGAATCTTATAAACCAATTTCATATTCCATTACACCATACCCTTAAAATTAATTAAATAATAATTATTAAATTATTTAAATTCAATCCTACCCCCGAGAATATCATCAAAAGCAAATCCTAAAGAAACACACTCAATAGATAACATGTCAAGGGGATCGATACATACCTTCATGCCTTGTCTAAATAAATAATAATATGAGACACGCATTTTCCATTTTGGCTATTTGCTTACCTACCCTTTTGCTATGACTTTTTCTTCGTTACATACATATATTAAGCTTAAAAACACAAGTGGTGTTCTTATCTCGACTATGGAGTATACATACATACATCCATGGATCATAGTACTTCACCGACACAAAAAAATCAAGAATTGTATGCATTTCAATACATTAATACCTTTCAATATAATTCTTTACCAATTTCACTTTCCACCTAGTGGCTAGGCTTCACTTTATGGCCATGGGCGGGTTGGAGAGAGAAAATCACATATTAATTTTTTTTAAAGATATAAGATTTAAATAAAATGCCAGCTGTGCAGTAAAAATAAAAATAATGAAAGAATAAAGCATTAGGGTTGCTTGCTGTAGTACTTTATATTTTGAAGGAAGCAAATTGGGGATGCCCAAAAGGCTTTTGTTTACCATTATCAATTTCCACCATCGCTATTCCTTTCCCTTCTCTGCCTTTCCTTTTTCCATTTCATTCGCAGGCGCGTGCAACCGAAGAGCGAGAAACCTATGCCTGCTAGCAAGAAGTATCTCGATATCAATGTTGGCCTTCTGATGCCACCTCACGCCTTCCCCCCGATACAAATTTCTCAAGAGAGGACGGAGGATCGTCTTCACAAAAAGCCGAAGCCGAAGAGGAAGAAGAAGAAGAGCAGAGATCAAACCCTCGGATCTCGAATCCAGCTTCGTTGTACGGCTATCCAGAAGTTCCTTCTCGACCAAACCACTGGCTCTGAGAGGAGCATACGCGAAACCTTCGGCGACAATCCCGACACAAGCAAGGCCCTCAGAATGTAAGCGGACATTTTTTATTTTTTTACAGAAAAAAACGTTTGTTTTCCCTTTTCAGGGTCACAAATTAGAGCGAGATGCAGTGATAAACGTGTTTAACGGGGCCGATGTATGTATTTTGCAGGCTGGTGAAGCAGCACAGGGTTAAACGCTTCGGATGTGGAGGAAAAGCCAGTCCGTTTGTGTATATGGTCAGAATTAGTGGAAAAATGTGCTTTGGAGTTAATCTTTATGTTGCCGTTAGAATATTTTCTTTAAATTTCTTCGTCGGGCGGCTTGAGTTCCCGTCCGGGGGACTTCTCTTTTGGCTAGGGTTTCGTTGCAAGTCTTTTCTTATCTTAACAGTTTTTTGGCTGGTTAATCTTGAATTAAGAGGAGAAATTCTGTACTCAGTTTGTTAATTGTTGATGCAGGCGCTAATTCCCCCTAATATGAGCGAGCTCGAAAGGCTGGAAGAGGCAAATGCTGTGGGAATGATATGATCCGGTCATGAGGAACTCGAAAATGCCTACAGGAATCTTCGTCATCAGCTGTAAGTTTTAACGATTCAAGATTGCTGCGGGTCGTAAATTGTTAAACTGCCTGATAGATTTTTGTAAAGATCATGAAGAAATCTGTCAGGATGCCTGTGGGACGTTAATAAAGATTTCGAGGGTTTCCTCGTTTCTAACTACTATTCTGTTTTTACCTTTGTGTAAAGAACCGCTGTAATTTTCGATTCCTGCGAAAAGCTATTTTTGATAATTGTATTTGGTCGGTGGATTCTGTGGGAATACAGCATGTTTTAACCCTAACTCACAAACAGACTCTGTTCTTCTTCGTCCTTTGTTTTTAACTGGTTTGATGATGATGGCTTTTGGTGTGTTGTTCATGTTTATGCTGCTACCATGTCCACTGGAAATAACCTTACCTTCGAATTTTCCCTGTTGTATGGTAGACTTGACAGAATGATCGAGATACAGATTTAGCTTTTACAGGTTATCCATTTTTTTCTGGTACAGTCTCTGTTATGAACTTATCTTTTACTTGAAATAGCTTATGTCATGAAACAGAGTAATTTTCTGAGTCCTGTTAAGTCTGGAAATAATAGATTACCCTGCCTTTCCTGGTTGTGGGCGCACATAGGAAAATTTGGAGACCTAGATTGATTTTGGTCAACTAGTCTGAAAGAAGGTTGGAGATGTAGCGTTGGCCATCGTTGTTATTTGTGTTAACACTGATGTAGTTAACTACTGGTTTCCCTTAAAGATGGTTTTTTCTACTTTGGATGGTTTCGAGAAAAAAGAGTCTGCCAAGTGTTCTTTAAATAATTATTTTTATGTTATATTTATTTTTTATTCCTTTCGGGTCTATATCTTATGTTAAGAAGCCGAACCCATGGGATCGCTAATTTAATTTCAAGTCAAAGTATTCAATGTACATATTAGTTGTGTTTTTCCACGAGATGAGTAAAGAAAGAATATAGTGACATTTTATGGGGTCCATAATCTGAAATATTCGTACTTTATGGTTTTTAATACCATAAATGAAATTTGTCTCTTAGGATCTCAATAAACCTATTATTTTCTTAGTTAGAAGATCTCAATATAGAGAAAAGGCAAGATTACTATATTTTATGTAATGGAAATCTCTCTTTTCAAATATCATCCCCTACAATATTAATATTAATCTTCTAACATACCATCTTTTGGTAGATGGCTACCCTAAAGTGACCACATATTTAGGTGTAGAAGATTGTATGTTTGCCCGAGAGGCTGAGCAAATCTCTCTCGTAGCAATGAGAATGGCATCCATATTTTGCACACTGATTTCATGGTCAGTATTGTTATTTTTTTGGGTTAGTGTGATATGTCAAACTCAAATTCGTGACGTGAATCTTATTTTTATTTCCTTTGGTGACCGTGGTGTTACTCGTTTACTTTTAGATGAGTGTGGTGTTTCGTGAATCTTTTTACATCCACATTTTGCACACTCATTTCATGGTCAGTATTGTTATTTTTTTTGGTTAGTGTGATATGTCAAACTCAAATTCGTGATGTGAATCTTATTTTTATTTCTTTTGGTGAGTGTGGTGTTACTCATTTACTTTTGATGAGTGTGGTGTTTCGTGAATCTTTTTATTATTTCTTTTGGTGAGTGTGGTGCTACTCAAGTTTTACTTTTGGTGAGTGTGTTGTTACTAAAGTCAGGTAAAGTATGTCATTGCAAAGGTCACTTAGATGTATTCTTTCCTTTTTATTTAACTTAGCTTTTCAAAGTTATAAAAGATTTGTGGGGCTTTTTTAAATAATAAGATAACCGCCTTTCATAGGACAAAAACTAGCAATTCTTAGGAATTTTTAGGTGGAGTGAGGGGGTGACTTATTTTGGAAATTTTTATTACTACTGTGCTATATACCTAAGCACGCAGCAACTTTTGAAAAAGTTTGGTATTTGAGTTTTATTACTACTGTGCTATATACCTAAGCACGCAGCAACTTTTGAAAAAGTTTGGTATGTGAGTTTTATTACTACTGTGCTAAATACCTAAGCACGCAAAAACTTTTGAAAAAGTTCATATTTTTTTGATGGTTGACAAAGTTTTGAAAAGGTTCATATAGGAATCACTAAATCCAAATGGTGGAGGACAATCTTCTTCCATGAATAACTTGGTTTTGGAATTAGTTTTTCTACTTTAAATCGAGAACCATTTGTTGTCTTATGTGAAGGATATCATTACTTTTGCTGTGCCCATGTTAAGTGAAAATTGCTTTCAATGGTCCCATGTGAAGAATAACATTACCTTTGTTGTGGGCCCATGTAAACGAGAAGGTTGCTTTCATTGTGTCCAAGCTAAGGGAGAACATTGAGGGGTAGCCTTTCCTTCAAGTGAGGTATAACCAATAATGCTCAACTAGTTGATTGATGGAAAATATCTAAATAACTAAAGATAGGATTTTGTTGGAATCCAATGCAGTGCCATATAGATCCGACCCTCTAGGGCCCCGCAAGGTGAATGGTAAGAAGGAAAAGTAGGATCACCTAAAGTCAGCAAAATAGACGAGTATATATTGTGCTTAGACTACAAATAATTTACAAAAAGCAATATAAGCAATATAGATGAGTATGTTTAGACTACAAAAAATAATTGACAAAATAAAATATTTAATGTGCATTTATAATTAGATGTGTATTAATTTTGTAGATAAGTTTCATTTTTTTTTTGTAAATCGTCGATAGATTCCAACTTTTCATATTCATATTCTATTTCATTTCGGGCCTTTTCATATTCATATTCTATTGCATTTCGGGCCATTGATGACACTCACTTTGCAAACCCATGACTTATGGTGTGTGGATGGACAATTTTATTTATATTCATTTTTCAAAATTTTTAAAACATTACTAGGCACAAAGTAAAAAGGAGTTCAATAGAATATCGGGATTTCAATAGAATATCGGATGTAATTTCTCTTTTACCAAGAGCTCATCGTCTCTTTGGTGTCTTTGAAAAAAAGAGTGTTTCTTTGGTTTATCACGAAACTTTTGGTAAAAACATTCATTTAATTACGTTGGAAAGAGGATTTCTAGACATGTACATTTGTCCTTTCTAATATGTTTTCTAAAGATTGACCAGCACATATTTAGGAGCCTTTTTAAGTTTGACTATCTTGGGGTTCATTTATCAACGCAACTGCTTCACAATGTCTAAAGATATCTAATTTGATTATCTTAGTTAAGGATCTTAAATTCTTGTTGTCTTTGTTTTAGGAATTTCTACTTTGTTGCCAACGGGAGAATATTTTAAGAAAGTTATTATCATATCACAAGTAAGCATCCTAAGGCGACTGATTGAGCCGGTGTTCATGAGCGATTATTCTCCAATCTGAACAATCATACTTTTGGATTTGAAGGCTTTAATAAAACCAAATGAAATGGCTTGCTATTTTTAATTTAGTGAAGTTTCTGGTTGCTTTTTGGGAATTAGTTCGATTAATATTGCCGAACATGGCATGACTTAATCTACTTTTGGGGTTAATGTTCCACATTTATACCAAATTACAAGTACTTTTTAAGAATCCCCCGTTAACCTCGGCGCTTCTTGTTTTGACCTTTGAATAATGTTACACATTTTTACCAAATTACAAATACTTCTTAAATTACAAATACTTCTTAAGAATTCCCCCTTTAACCTCGGCGCTTCTTGTTTTTACCTTTGAAGAATGTTACCCAAGCATCATTCCGATGCTATCCTTGGACGAACTAGTAGTCAATGTTTCATAACATTTTGACCAAACTACAAACTACCTTTTTTAAGAATTGCCCCTTTTAACCTAGGGGTTTGTTTGTTTTTATCTTTGAGGTATATTAGCCTTTGGTCAAACGTCATTCAGATGCTCCATCCTTGGACGAACTATTCACTTTATCGCTTGAATGTGTATGTATTAATTAAATATCTTTCTTTCCTATCGACGTAGACTCTATTCGATCCATTTGTCCTAGACTCGAGGCAATGATTTCCGTTTGGACATGGTTTAAAATTTACCTAGAAGAGTAGTTGGCCTAAAATTTACCTGGAAGAGTAGTTGTTGTTCATTACATAAGGATTTTAGTGTCCACATGAAGTGTCGCCGACATTGGGGTTTGTGCGATATTGTAAAACCATGGCTGGGGTAGGTTGAAATGTAGTTGGGTTGTTGTAACCCATGGCTGTGGTAGGTTGAAATGTAGTTGGGTTGAAATTTTGGACTCATTGTTAACGAAGAGGCAGCCAAGACCATGCTCCTTTCAAGACTTTTCTAGTGTTTTACATAGACGACTTGATGATTGAAATAAAACTTTTGGAGAAAAGGTTACCTTTAACATTCGATTGACTTTTGGTACATCCACAATGAATGCCCTCGAAGAATACTGGGATAGGGATAGGGATTTGACGAATAGGTTTCATAGAGATATATCACTAGGAAAATGGTGATTTTTTTTAAATCTACTAATTGTTTACGGTATTTTTGTCTCATATAAGACATTGCACAAATAACATTGCACAATTATTTACTTACGGTTCCCTCCCTTTCACGTAGAGAAAATCAATAATCAATATCTAATGGATAGTAGGGTTCCCTCCCTTTCACGTAGAGAAAATCAATAATCAATATCTAATGGATAGTTAAAGTCCCCTCTATCTTGGATTTTAGCATTAGGGGATCATGAACAAAATCTTTGCTCTCTATCTCTACCTCTATATTGAATATTGATGTGGGATAAATAATTGAATATCCTTTTTTATTTAAAGAATAATCATTTTGCCATAGATGGGGATAAATAACTGAATATCCCTTTTTTTATTTAAAGAATAATCATTTTGCGAAAAACTTTCTTTCTTTTATTTAAAGATTATAGAATAATTATTTTGCTAATAGGAGCATCCTTACATGTGAATATTGAACATTGTGACAAATGGCTTGTAGACATCTTTTTTTCTCAAATTAACACTATAGAACATAGCCTTGTTTGTTTCCTCTATCATGGCTGCTTGTTTGCTTCCTCCATCATGGCTGTGGATAGTGGATAGCATAACCTTGTTTGCTTTATCCCAATTGAAATACCTCTTGACATTGCAAATTGTAATGTCAAACTTGGTGCTTTTGCAAGCCAACCACAATTTATGATCAAGTGAGCCCGCTCTTTGCTTGTGCTTTTATGCCTTATGTGAACTTCACATGCATGGTGCTGATTTTTTATCTTGTTAGTGCTCATGCAATTTGCATGAGCTTTGTATACACCGTTTGCGCTATTTTTTAACTTGCCTATGCGTCCTACAATGCACATGAAACCCATGTGCATTGTTTGTTGTATTTGTTTGGTTGTCGAGACATGTATTGCATTGAATTATTATCTTTTTGACAAGTTTGTATGTTTGAGAAAAATCTCACTTTTGTTGTCACCTTTGCATCTTTTCCCTCCACATATTCATGGCATTGTTACATGATCAATAGATCACAAACTTATGTATGATTGTGAGTTATGCGTCACAATGATGTAAGTTCCAACATACCATGATCTTTGTGTTAATAAAGATGCGGAGAAAATAACAATCTTTTACATGATTTAAACAATTTTATAATAAAATCTCGTTAAATCTCTTAGAGAGATTTTATATTTTAAACTTTATAATAATTGTTTTGAGATATGTATTGCATTGAATTGTTATCTTTTTGACAAGTTTGTATGTTTGAGAAAAATCTCACTTTTGTTGACACCTTTGCATCTTTCCCCTCCACATATTCATGGCATTGTTACATGATCAATAGATCACAAACTTATGTATGATTGTGAGTTATGTGTCACAATGATGTAAGTTCCAACATACCATGATCTTTGTGTTAGTAAAGATGCAGAGAAAATAACAATCTATTACATGATTTGAAATTGTTTCCATAAACAATTTTATAATAAAATCTCATTAAATCTCTAAGAGAGATTTTATATTTTAAACTTTCTAATAATTGTTTATATAAAAATAAAACTTATATTTTCAAGGAATAACTTTGTGAAAAGCTTTTGGAGTACTTTCCATGATTCATGATGGTAAATGGGGTAAACTATTGGCCATGATTATGGAACTCAACTCCAAGGGAATTACGATGGTAAATGGGGTAAACTATTGGCCATGATTATGGAACTTAACTCCAAGGGAATTAAGAGAGGTGAACTTGTGATCTCCCTAAGCTTGGAGGAAAGAGAGCAAAGAGAGAGCTCACATCTAGATAATGATCACTTGAACTCAACCTAATATTAAAACTATAGAACTCCATTCGTTATATTTAAGAATAAATTAAACTTTTTAACATATATTAAATGAAACAATTTTTATGTACAATTTATCTAAAACTAGGTCTTTACTCGTGTAACGCCATCTAACAATACATTTACGTGCTCTTTATCATGGACACCCACTTCCTTGGTAGCTCAACACATGTATTCTTTACCTGCTTATGCATTCATAGCACAAGACTTCACCACCCAAGCTGCATTATACACTCATTGTTGAACCTGGACCATTTTGACCATTGACTCTCTTGGCCCTCGACAAACCAACTAGATGGATATTCGCAGCATGTCAGAGCCAACATCATTTGCACTGAAACAACCACGCCCTCGGGAACTGGATCTTCTGGAACCAAATTGTCTCCATGAACCCAATGGTCTTCATGATCCAAATCGACAGTGGTTTCCCAGTTCGTGTGGCCTAAATTCTCCCAATGAACTGCGAACTTCGCTTTGTATAGAGTAAATGCATTACTCTTTATTATTAGGACCCAACCAATTAATTTTGATCCTCCTACAAATTACTTATAGAATGTTTATGGAATGTCAATGATGTACCATTTAAGAGGTTCTCAAATTATTAATAGATCATACCATATTAAATTGTACTTACAGAATGTTTATGGAATGTCAATGATGTACCAGGTTCTCAAATTATTAATAAATCATACCATATTAAATTTTGGGATCATTCACATTGATTTAGGAGGTTTTTAAATTATCAATAAATCATACCTATATTAAATTTTGGGACCATTCATTAAATTTTTTTAAACGAGATGGATGTATAATTAATTTTATGAAATGTATATATATAAAAGAAATATAACCTTGAAAGAAATGTAATTTTATGTGAAATATGTGATGTATTAAGAGGTTTTCAAATTATTAATAATCCCTATTAAATTTTGGGATCATTCATATTTGATTTAGGAGGTTCTAAAATTATCAATAATACATCGTACCAAAATTAAATGTTAGGATCATTCATTCATTTTTTAAAATGGAATCGAACTTATAATCAATTTTATGAAGTATATATAATATATATAAGAAATATAACTTTGAAAGAAATGTAATTTTATGTGAAATATGTAAAATACTTTATATGGTTTGTTATGATTAGTACTCTGACTAAAAAGGAAATAATTTTAATTTTAAGAGTGTGCACGTGATATATTTTATTTAGTACATTAAAGTTTAAATTATTAATGATTATTATTCAAATGCAAAGGCCAATTTTAATCTTTATATGTTAATATCATTTGACTTATTATTAAATTTATGTCATGTACATAAAGGATGTAAAGTGTGCATGGCAAAATAAATGTATAATATGCATTATGTATAAAAATTGAAGAATACAATATTATTTTTACGCTTTGACATTTGAGTTTAATTTTTTTGTTTATTTAAAATATTATTTATTTTATAATAATTTTGAAAAATGATATAATTAGATATATTTACTATGCATTGTATAAATAATATAATATTTTGATAGAGTTTGATATTGAATATTAAATATTTGAAAAATGTATATTGTATTGATCCTTTATTTTACTTAAAATTACAAATTGTAATTTTGATTATAAATTTTAATGGTGATATAGTTTTGTGAAACATATTTGTTTTAGAAATGATTTTAAAGTTTGCACCACATATTTGTTTGAGAAGCAAAGTTAAAACTAAAACATGTTAGTGAGTAGTTTTTTTTTTATTGTTAGTGTTTGCTTTGTTTTTTTTACTTCTATCTTTCGAAGTTTTTGATTAGATTTTCACCCTTTATAAGATGAAGTAAAACATGAGAGGCTTACAATCATAAGATGTAAGAAAATTGTGTTTGCTTGATCGGAGACTTTTGAGCATTCTTGGAGCCTCTCCTTTCTTGGCAATTAATTCCTCATTTTCCAAATGGCCTTTGGGGAACGAGGGATTCATCTCCCACCTATGGGAGTTGTGGAGCTTTTGCTTCTTCGAAGGCTTGGACAACCTTATGACCCTCCATAGGCCATGGAAGAAGGACCTTTATGAGGGGCTTATTAGGGGATTCAGGATTAGTTTGTCCTTGAGTGGGTGGTTGCTCATTCTTCAAACTTTTCTTTTTTCACATCTAAATTTTCAATGACCATGAAGTTATTGGAATTTGCCTGGGCAATGATCCCTATGTTGACTTTGGGTGTTTTGGCACCTTGGGTTGTTTTTTGGGATTGTTAGTCAATGTTCTAGATTTTACTATGTTTGAGAGGGATCACATAATGCTTGGGATGAGGTTGGGATTTTGGATTATTTAGGCACTTTTTAGTTGGCAAAAGTTGCAATTGAAAGAGATCTACTCTCTAATTTTTGTCAATGGCTCCAATTATGCATGTTTATTTGCAATGCTTTTGAAACATCCTTCAAATCCAAATCCACTTCCATATATATTCAAGCACATGTATATTGTTGCCCATTCAATAATTATCGATCAAAGTATTAGGCTAGCTTGTTCGTTGTAGCTTTGAAGGTTTATGATTCCCAAACTTTGAGAGGGAGGTGGGCCAATCATATCCAAACAAAAGGATTGAAGAAATCCTTTATTTTGGGTTAAGTTCAATGACCACTCTTACGAAAACATACTAGAAGATTCCATGAAATAAGGATGTTTTGATTGAAATATCAGGTTTTGACCTTTTTGAAAAAAACAAATTTAAATAACTAATAAATTGATATTATTTTTTTAAACTAAAACAGTTATAATTTTATAAAAAGAATATTGGCTGGGCCTTGGCCAAAGCAACCATTATTACAAACAATCATCTGTCTCTTTGAAGACTTCTAATTCAGCCCCTTTCTATTTACCTTAGGACTATGGGATAGGTGCCCATTGAGCTTCTTCCTCATTTTTTCTCAGAGCTCCTTATGGTAGTAGGCAACCCAAATTTGCCTTGGCATCCGCTTCTTTGTTCGAACTACACAGAATATGGAACAATATATACGAAGAGAAGGCTTGCATCACTAACCTCAACCTTTGTAAGGTTTTGTTGAGCAACAAATCGTTGAACAGAGCATCTGTGTTCAGAATCTTTATCAGTATTTTCGAGTCCCAAAAAACTTGAACATCTTTGATCCCTTTCCCTCGAGCTATCTGACAGGCTTTTAGTAACCCAAAAATTTATGCGTGATTATTGGTTTTCTGGTAAAGTCACCAGCTGAAACTTTCAACTCTATTATCGTCCGAGGAGTAAATCAACCCGCCAGCTCCTTCCCTCCCTGGATTGCCTTTGGAGGCACCGTCGAAGAAGATCGAAGCTTTTCCCTATGACCTCCACCAAATCTGAAAATTTGCTTCCTTGTCTCTTAGCTGCCCCCTTGGATTTATGCTCGGTCGGCCAAGATCCCTTTTTCTATCTCTGAAGGTGTATGTTCCCAACCATTTTTTTTCTTCCGATAGAACGTATAACCCTTCTTAAATGATTGAACGCCCATCGTTTCAATAAGGAGAGCTTTGGTTTTTGCAGCCACCTTAAGTGGTTGTTGCTGGGCATTGTTGAAAATTTTATCATTTCTGGCCGGCCATATATTCCAACACACGTATTTGGGGATTGCTACCCAAATTCCACTCCAAGTAGACTTACCTTGAATTAGATGGGGATATCTCGATTTTCATGTGGAGAATAACAAAACTAGCAATATTTTCTCAGGGGCTGGGATGTTGAGGCCATGAAGAGTGAGAGCCCACACTTCCTGACCATAATTACAGTCCACAAATAGATTGTCATTGGTTTTCGATTCTATGCAGCACATGATGCATCCGTGGGGGCCAATTATACCACGTTTTGTCAAGTTTTCTCCAGTTAGAGCCTTTCTATGCATCAAAACCCATTTGTTGTTTTTTTTTTTAAATCTTGGGGAGACTACTTGGATCCCAAACTTGCTTCCATAACTCTGTTGGAAGGGTCGGCACATGATTCAATTGTAGAGAGATGAACCCTTGCGCAACCGTATATGTTCCCTTTTCCCCCCATCCCCAGTGATCCTTCTGCTGCAAATGGACTGGTAACAGATCCGTTAGAGCAATGAGGAGATGCGATTTTTGAGATTCCCATTGCTGTGGCAGTAGTGGTATGGCCTAATCATGCCATCTTCCATCTTCTTCCCATGCCGAGAGAGTTGCCAACGTGGAGTACCCCTGCATTTTTAACCAGTCACGAGCTCCTTTGATCTCCTCCATGCTATCAAGAGATGGATTCCCCATGATGCTATCCTGCTATAACATTGTATCTTTCCCATTGCTGGGGAGCCTGTGCAATTTTTTTTGGAAGAAGTCGAGCCCCCTTCTGCAGAGATTCCACGTAATAGTTCCTTTGGGAATTTTGATTGCCTGTAGGTTGTGCAAAAGTTCTCCTCTCAAGTATTTCTTCTTCAGAATTCTACTGACTAGGTGCTTGCTGTTTGAATGTAAGTTCCACATAATTTTACCTCCCAATGACAAATTCGCCAGCCCTGGTTCCCAGATCTGCAATCCTCCTTTTTCCAGCGGTCGTTTGACAGTGTCCCACTTTACTAAGTGGAATTTCTTTTGATTTCCTTTTCCACCTTGCCATTAAAAATCCCGGCTTAGCTTAGTGATATGATCCATGATCATTTTCGGAGCTAAAAGGAAGGAAGCTTGATAAATTGGCAGTGAAGAGAGCATCGCTTTCACCAACGTGAGCTTGCCAACTTTGGTGAGCCATTGGCCACCCTAGGCTCTAATTTTTTTATTTCAATTTGCTCAGCACTTCATCCCACAACGAAGCTTTATTAGGCCCCCAGAGTTAAGGGGAGTCCGAGGTATTTTATTTTTTCCCAACTTGCAAAGCCACTTTATTAG
This sequence comes from Pseudotsuga menziesii, assembly GCA_001517045.1. Taxonomy (NCBI): domain Eukaryota; kingdom Viridiplantae; phylum Streptophyta; class Pinopsida; order Pinales; family Pinaceae; genus Pseudotsuga; species Pseudotsuga menziesii. The sequence goes on from LPNX010116023.1 coordinate 181,795, forward strand.
GCCCCCAGAGTTAAGGGGAGTCTGAGGTATTTTATTTTTTCCCAACTTGCAAAGCCAGTGAAGCCCAAGTATTTTTCAATTCGATGGATATATTTCTGCTTTGCATTCCAACCATACATAGCGCTCTTCCTTTTGTTGACGAGAGCTCCAAATATGTTGTAGAATTCTTGTAGAATTCCACTGATGGAGGCTCCCCTCAGCAGCAGTGAATCATCTACAAAAAGAGAGTGATTAATAGGCTCAATGCCTTTCATTATCCTTATACCTGGAACTGTCCCAACATTCTTTTCTGCAGCTAGCTTTCTACTCAATGAATCAACCATCAGAATGTATTATACTCCTTGAGGCTTGAAAATGCCTGGTCGGTCCGCCATTTACAAGTGGAGCTATCCATGGTTTTTCTATGCATGCTTTGATCAAGTTGACAAAATTAGAGCTGAACCCAAAGGAGAGAAAAACTTTGTGAAGAAATGAGTGCTTTACCCGGTCAAATGCATTTTCCATGTCAAGCTTTATTATCATTCCTTGCTCCTTTCGATGGTAACTAGAGTGGATGGCTTCTTGTACCTAGATCGCATTGTCTATGATGTGTCTCTGTTATAGCAGATTTCACCACTCTAGGTGAATCACACTTTGTATGGCCTTCCCCTGTCCCGCTGCAGACTCTTTAGACCCCATGGACCATATTTTATCCTTTGATGTTTCCTTGATCATCCCTAAAACTATATAAAAGATGATATACGCAGCTTTTTCCCCGATAACCGCGTACATACGCGAGTTTGACCCCTATATCTGCGTACATCGGGATGTGTGCATAAGTCCAAATCCTTTTGGAGTTTTCCTTGACATGGATCCGACTCATTTGACTCCTGGCCTTCCATATGCCTTGAGATCGCTCGGATTTGACCCTTCATTATCCATTGTGAAGCTATATAAGGAACCCCTTGGTACATTGAAGGCATATAGAGAGATTGAAAGCACCGAAACTATAGTCCATTGTTGCCGGAATTTATGCTTGAGTCTGCATCCCTTTGTCCCTTTGGAGCACTGTTGTGTTCTTCCCAAGCTTGCCTTTTGCTAGTGAGCTTGCTATCTAAGTGATGGAGGATTGAGGTGGTGGAGGCCCAAGTGGGGGATTTAGTTTCTCCGATTCGCAGACGTGCCGTCAGAGGTTGTATCTATCTTGTAATCTCCGATTTATATTAATAAGAACTATCTTTCCTTGTCCAATGGTGTGTATTTGATTGAATATTGTATCCATTGGAATATGTCAAATGCTTTTACATTATTGATTATATATGCTAGAATAGATCTAACACCATGATATATAGTATGCTTGTATTGTTTACTTGTTGTTGAGGAAGTATTATATCAATTCAAGTTGAAGATTGGAAAGCTCAATGGGGTTCTACTTCAACCGTCCGGAATAAGGTACGAGGTCTGATCCTTTAGTGTTAGACATTTTATTTCTATTGCATATTGGAAAAGATTGATTTCTGGAGTCATAGCTGTCTGTTGTGGTACCCCAAGCCATAGGAATTTCTCTCCGTAACAGTCTCCCTTTGACAAAACCTCCCTAACTGAATGAGATGAGTTTCCCAAGAGGTTTAATTCTGTTTGCCAGTAGTTTAGACATAATTTTGTAGGATGTGTTGCATAGTGAGATTGGCCTGAATCTTTCAAAAGTGCTCGGGTTCACTTCTTTGGGAATCAGAGAAAGAAAGGTGGAGTTTGTGCTGCCTCCCACCTTGGCTTTCTGTTGAAAAGCTTTTGCTATTCTTAGGAAACCAGTCTTGATGATTTCCCAACACTACCGGAAAAAATGGATTGAAAAGCCATCCGGCCCAGGGGCCTTGTCTGGTTCCATGGACAAAACTATACTGCAGATTTCTTCTTCAGTAAATTGCTTTGAGAGAGCCGCGTTATCATCTCCGTTGACTAATAGAGGGATGCGGGAGAGGAAATTAGAGATGACATCCTCATTTCCTTCTCTATTATCTTTAAACAGATTTTGATAATGAGTTTCAGCTGCTAACTTAATTTGATCATGGCCTTTGTGCAGAGTCCCGTCCAAAGAGGTTATTTCATAAATATGATTTTTGGATAGTTTGGCTCTGCATTGTCTATGAAAGTAGGAGGAGTTGTGGTCTCCTGCTTTTAGCCACAAACTTCGAGACTTCAACCTCAAGAACTCTTATTCTTGTCAAAAAGAGAAAAAAGACTTGGCTTGGGATGCTTGCTCTTTTTCAATATTTGTGCAGGTAATATCCTTGCTTTCAAGGTCTATTTGGAGATTCTCTAACAGCCGGGTAGTCTCCTTTCTGTGCTTGGTTGGGGTGTTGTTGGGATTTTTGACCCAATCCTTCAGAGCTGCCTTCGTGGCCTTTAGTTTTTGTTCCCACACAAAGGAAGGGGACCCTGTCACTGGTGTGGACTAAGCTAAGATTACATTTTCCATGAACCCTTCTTTTTCAATCCAGAGTGGGCTGAATCTAAAGGGAATGGGACCCAGATTCTCTTCCTCTCCCAGCTGAAGCAAGATAGGTTTGTGATCTAAAGTTAGCTTTGGGAGAGTTTTGGAGGAGATCACCCGCTTTTCCAACAGTGAACTCTGAACCAGGAAACGATCCAGACGGGAAGCTATGTGGTCTACCCCTACTTTGTTGTTTATCCAGGTAAAAAGGCCTCTTTTTGGCTTGATGTCTAATAGGTCCCATTGCTGCATGAGATCCTCTACAAGGGGTCGCATTTGATTCTTGCCTTTGTTTCCTCCCCTCTTTCCTTTTGGATCAAAGATCAGATTTAGATCTCCAGCTATTATTATATTCTGAGGGGAGTTATTTCTATGAAATTTTCCAAAGTTAGCCAACAATATTTCTTTTCTAATTGGAGAACAAGAACATAAAGATTGAAGAGTGAAAGGGTGAGCTTACTTGTAGTATGGCGAAGTTCAGTGTAGATCCCATGCTGGGTTTCAAAAGAGCTTTCTAATTAAAACTCCTCTTCTGACCACAGAGTTTCTAGGTCCCTAGAGGTGCCTTTGGCGCTTATGGCCTTCCTTGCATTTTTCTTCCACTTTGAGCTGCTGATTTGGAGAAGGGTTTACCCTTCAATCTTAGTCTCTTGGAGAATGAGAATCTCGGGGGTTTCTATTTTCAGAAGGTCCTTTACTGCTTCAGCTTTCAAAGGGTTCCCCAATCCTCTACAGTTCCAAGAGACCATCCACATTATTTACTGAGTTTGGGATGGGATGAACCATCCTTGGGAGGTATTGTTCTGGTGTTTCTCCCAATGGTCATTTTGATTGTATATTGGTTTCCCTGCATTTTTTACCTTTGCTTCTTCCTCTCGAGCTTCCTTGTGAGATTTCCTCCCAGCTTTTTTTGAGGGCCTCTCAAAGGACTCATCTTCCGATGACCCTGAGGATTCCGAAGGTTTTTTTTTTGTTATCTCAGTGTAGGTAGGTGAGGAATAGATCCCTGCTGGAGATCCGAGGTGGGGTGCTTTTGTCATTTCCTTCTCAACTGCTGAAGGAAGGGGCTGCGGCTATATCTCCTTAGTTATCGTTTCTGTATTGTCTTCTGCTATCCTAAGTGTTTCAAAGGGATTTTCCTCAGCTTCTGCCCTTGACTGGTCTTTATTTCCTTTCTCTTGTTCCCGCCTTACTTCTAGGACACCAGATCTCGTCGACGTTTATTTTCCTTTTTTCCTACTATTTGTCTTTATCGAGGCTATTTTCTGTGCATGGATCCATTGTTCTTTGGATTTCTCAGCCTCTTCCTTAGCCTGTTTCTTGCAGTATCTTGCAAAGTGTCCATGACTATGACAGTACTTGCATTTGAAAAAGAGTTGTTCGTAGTCCAGTTCTTGGATATGTGACCAATCTGCGACCGTTAGATTGATTGCTTTTAGTAGCCCTATTTCTAGGTCTACCTCGACACAGATTCTTGCACAGGAGTACTGTCATTTCTCTCCACACAATCTATGTATTTCCCAAGGGTGTTGCCAATGGTTTCTAGTGTCTTCGGATTCCAGTAGAGCAAGGGTGGCTGTGGGAGGCGCATCCACACCGGGACTGCCGATGACACATCTTGCGTAGGGTTGAAGTCTGGAGTCTATTTATTCAAATATAATCCTCAAGGGTTCATGAAGTAAGGTCCGTTCTTGAATATGAGACTTCTGTCTTCTCCTTCTTCGAACACGAACACAAAGAATCCCTTTCCAACGAAATAGTTTTTGATGCCTTCTTTTACTAACGATCTCTAGTTCCTCTGCACCCATGCTTCTACTGCCTTGGGGGAGGGCCACAGGCCTGTGAACTGTCCAATAAGTCCTCGATCTGCTAGATGCAGAGCCGATCTATAAGTTTCTTCAGTTGGGAGGGTGACGGTGGGGATACTATCCAACTTTTTGACTAATTTGTGCTGAGTTTCATTCAGTTTATGCTTGCCGCAGCTCGCTATCAGCTTCTTGAAGGCCACTAGCTATGGTGGATGAGACGTGGAGGCCTCAAGGCCCCCTTTTGGGCCCATGATGCCAAGGGCGCAGCAACAGAGGGCTGATTATAGGACCAACGTGATCTCCAGACCCGGGAGGCGATCAACCCGAGGTCGTAGGTAGCCGCGTGAGTCCAAAAAAAAAGAGCTAATAATTTTTTATCTTCTATATAAATTGATATTATTTAAAGTTTGAACTTAAAAGTCATTTTTTACTTAATGCATATATAAATTAAAATATATATATATATATATATATATATATATATATATTAAATGATTACTTTCCTTTAACTATTATAAATTGNATTATTTAATTATTTTATATAGATATGTTTTACAAAATAATCATTAGTATAATTAAAGTAATACTTTCTCTATAATTACATAATTTTATATAGCCTCGAGGGGTAGCTAAGTTGGTTGGAGTCCAAATCCAAAGACCATGAAAACAAACTTATATATTTAAAAAGTTATAAAAAATTAAAATTAATTTAATGACAAAATACTACATTTGGAATGTTATAAAAAATTAATAACATATTAAGACAAACAAACAAATGATCAATAATTTTAGTGTCTTTATTTTACATTTGAAAATTTAAATAATCACATTATCTAGTTGATATTATATAAATACATTTAAAAAAGGATTGAATTAATTTTTGTCAATTTAAAATAATAATTAATTATATTAAAAGTTAATAAAAATGTTAATAATGTTGTGTTTTTAAAATGCTTATTAGGTGTGTGAAACTATGTCATAAGAAAATTTGATTGTTGAATATATGACAAAAGGTCTATAGGGATCAACCCAGGATAGGACGCAAGAAGACGGTAGTTGATCGGCTGTCTATAACTCAATCTCATGTCCGGGCTATTACAAATCGGAAAGGTTTGCTCAACTTCTCTGGATTTCTCTTGGATTCTCCATCAAAGAAGAGTTTATGCTTCTTTTGTTGTTTCAACCATTCTCTGAACTCTCCTTTTGCTTTTGCATATTTTCCATCGATGATCGTAGATTTGCTTTGCGATCCAACACCAGCTTTGTCCTCTCTTTCCTATTCTAGCCACCACTTGCATTATTAATGATGTAGGTTTTAAAAGTGAATATGACTCAACTCAAAGTGGCTGAAAATGGGTACAATACTCCCCTTGTTCTTCTTTTTGAGGTGAATCATAAATAGGTCTTCGAGAAAGTGAGCTTATCTTTCGAAGATCATGTGTAAATCTTCCCAATCACTAAATTTACGATTTTAAGGTTTTTGTTTTTATTGGGAGATTATTTGTAATCATTAAAATTTTTAATTTTGATTTTGTATTTTAGGAGTTTAGCTAATTATTCTATTTTTTAGACTTTTTGGTCATTTTTTGGACGAAATATGGTGAATAAATTTTTGTTATGAAATCACGATTTTGCATTGTTCAAATTGTATTTTGATTGCAGAAATGGATTCAATGCCCTCAAAAACCTCAGGCACACCGATTTTGCAATTCCAACAATGTATATATGCAATATAACAATTTTAGTTTGATTTTGGCTAGAAAAATCGTCAAAAAACCTGTCCAAATGTAGAATGTTTGGCCTATGGTTGTCGTTGGGGGCTTACTTTGTTGTTGAAAGCGGGGTGTTATTGTACTCCAATAAGGTGCTAGGATCCCTAATGTGTTGCTTGTGTTTATGCCTATGATTGTGTTATGTATTGTGTGCAATGTAATATAGGTTGGAAGAAAAATAATTAGTATCGACAAACATCAACCATAACAAATGTTTGAGCAATACATTTCCAAATCTACTTGACTTAAAATTATATATGGTTGTTGTTGGGGCCTTACTTTGTTGCTAAAGGCGGGGTGTTATTGTTCTCAACAAGGCATAGGGCTCCCCAAGGACATGTTGTACCCTTGTGTATTGCTTGTGTTTATGCCTATGATGGCAGTTGGGCCTATGTGGAAGTCTTGGGAAACTTTAGTGGAATAGATACCTTCCACACACAAATTCTTAATTGAAGGTGACATTGATTCTAACCTCAAGGTTTGTTGTGTTTTCCTCTAGAGATGTTAGCCTTTGGGAAAACATCCTTCAAATGCTCTATCCATAGACAAACTATGCACTTGATCGCTTCAATGTGTATCAATTGAAAACCATCCCACTCAATAACTATTTTGATCCAATGGACCTAAACTCTAGGCAAGCTCTATAGAGATTTGGGCATTAGGAATGCTTTCTATTTGGACATGGCTTGTGTTAGGCTTAATAAATTTACTTAGACTAGTTTTATTTGATACCATAATTCTTGGTATCCACATAGAGGAAACAAGGTTTGACATTGGAGTTCTGATAGATATTATAACCCTTGGTTGTGGTAGATGGGTTGAAATATTAGACTCATTGTTGATGAAGAGGCCATCTTTGTGTGAAAATGGCCCTTTCAAGACTTTTATAATGTCTTAAGGGTTAAAAAAAAAAAAAAACCTTCAGAGGAAAAGGTTACCTTACCTTTTGTGGTGGTCTAGTTGGACCAATTCAATGAGATTTGATGACAACCACAATTCATTAGATCTATGGATCTCACTTCTTTGCCATTTGAATATGTAAAACACTGGGTTGACTTTTGATCTATCCACAATGAAATCCCTTGGTCAAGGAGTCATGGGATATTGATGGAAATATGGTTTATTATGTATTGCTTCTTTTAATAATAAGGTTTAGTGATAGGGTTTAAGGAAGAAGTTTCACTTGTAAATTTTTCCATAGAGATGTAGCACTAGATACACAGTGGATTCTTTTTAAATATTATAATTGCTAAAGGTATTTCTATCTCAACATGATGTATGATAAAATATGGTGGAGTATTTCTAAATGTTGTAATTACCAAGAGTGCCCTTATTTTTCAACTTTCGAGCAAAGAAAATCAACATCTAATGGATAGCCAATGTCTCTTATCTTGGATTTAGCATTAGGATTATAAACAAAATCTAAGCTCTCTACCTCTAGAGTGATTGTGATCTTGAAGACGGATGTTACATATCATTGCATACTCCTCATACTTCAATAAGGATCTTTTTTCCAACATATTGTTTTAATAGGGAGAGAGGACCGTTCACATGTTTGTGAGCATTGTGTTAATGGTTCACATGCATATTCCAACCTTTGGTTTGGAGGGAGCATCCCTCACATGTTTGTGAATATTTTGTCAAATGGTTTGAACCTCGTGTTTGCTTCTTCCGACCATGGCCATGGACACAAATCAAATCCCTAAAGTCACCATTATCATTGCATTTTGAAATACCTCTGGGCACATTACAATGCATAGTTTGTGATTAAGTGAGCTACCTCCTTGCTTGTGCTTTTCCATTGTGAACCTTGTAAGCATTGTGCACATGATTTTATATCATATTTTTTCTTCTTGTGGCTTGCATGAACCACGTATGCATTGATTGAATGATTTTTTGGTTTGTTAATGATTCCCATAACTTGCACAAAAACTATGTTTGTTTGTTGTTTTTGTTTGTTCTGAAAAATTTCTTGTACTCATTTGTGTTCCTTCAGAAAGTTTGAATGTTTGTAAAAAAATTCAGTTTTGTTGTCACCATTACTTCTTTCTCCCATCCTTATTCTTGGAATTGATTTTACGACTCTAAAGTCTCCTTTCTATGTGTGTGTTATCCCACATTGATTGTGAGTTTTGAGTAGTAACACTATGTAAGTTTCAATATACCAAGATCTTTATGTTAATAAGGGTCAGTGATGAGATGGTAGTGCCTCCTATTCACAAATGGTTAATTGGCAAGGTGAGTATACACTTGACCTTTTCCTCCTCTTTTGTGAACTGCGTTGTGTTGATGTTTTTTTTGAAATTGTTTTCATCAATATAAAATTTCTTCCTTCTATCTTTTTTATAAACTATAAACCACATAACTTAACATATTTGAAAATAAATTAAAATTATTTTAATATGTAATGGATAAAAGACTTTTTATGTATATTTTACCTTTACTAAAGGCTTATTAATGTAACAACATACGAATTTCATATAGTAAGTACATTGATCTTTGTGGTTGACACCCAATCAATTATTTTAGATCCTATTACAAAATACACATAGGAGGGAGGTCAATGATGGATTCTCTTAAATGGAGTCCCATTTATGAGGTTTACAAACTATGAATAGATCATAACCTTTAAGAAGAAAACTTTAAATTTGTTATTTCAAAAATCAATTATTTTAGATCCTATTACAAACTACACATAAGAGGGAGGTCAATGATGGATTCTCTTAAATGGAGTCCTATTTATGAGGTTTACAAACTATCAATAGATCATAATTTTTTATTTTTTTTTAAAACTTTAAATTTGTTGTTTCGAGTGTGAAATCAATACATAATCAAGCCTCAAGCTTCTCTTTTCAAAAATAGGTCTTATCAAACCTTTTCATTAGTACCCTGCATTATTCAATCATTCTTTGCAACTTCAAGATCAATCCAAGAAAGACTAAATAAACATGAAAAACTTGTCTCTTGAGGCAAGGACACTAACCTGATTCTTAGATCTTCATAATAAAAAATCGATATAACAACTCCATAAAGCCTCTCTACTCCTTTGAACTCATGAAACACCAAGGTTCTTTCCTGTGTATCAATGGCCTCTTTTGTAAGAGCATATGTCTTTTTATTGAATTCTCTAAAGATGTGCTGAATAGGTATAAACTCAAAACCTATTTTTGCTTCATTGATTCTTTATAACAAAGGAGTTAATGCTAGAAATGTAATTGGATTCATTCCTTTACACCAATCCACCACTAATTTTGGATATCCTAATGCCTACATTGATCTAATACCTTTGTCTTCTACAAACTTGAGCAAAATCCAAAGAATGAAGAGTTTAGCTCTATTATTTATGCCTTGTCACACCCCATACTTTAAGAGTGAAGAAATGATATTTATTCAAGAACAATATCGCTCCAACACCACACGAACTTAGAAATCCTTGGCAAGCTCCATCCAAATAACCCCAATATATTTATGTGTGGTTCTTTTAGGACCTTGACATTTTTCAATTTTCTTTCCTTCCATCCTTCCTTGAAGGAAATTCTTATTTTATGGTCCACTAAAATTGGATCCCAAGTTTTGTCTTCAAATGTCCTTTTGTTCCTAAACATCCAAAGCCCCCACAACGCATAACAAGGTAAATGTTGATATTGTTTAATTGTCGGGTCTTCAAAACAATATTAAAAATATTGAATAAGAGTCTCATGATTCCAAAGACTTTGGAAATTTAAATACCTGAGTACATCTTGCCAAGTTAAAACTGAATAATAACAAGTGGTGAAAAGATAATCCATATATTATCCTTCCATTTTGAACAAGATACATCTATTTGGACCCTGCTATCTTCATTTTTTCCCCATTGTCCCAAGTAAAGATTTTGTTTGCCAAGGCTAACCAAGTAAAGATTCAATTTTTAGTGAGTAGGATAATGTTTAGATACTAATCCATCACCAAATCCTTTTCCTTGGATTTTCATTGAATAATAAGGCCTCATACCCTAAATTTTGTTGTAAGAGTACTCAATGCTTTATTCTAGGACCATTTAAGGTTGTCCTCCGAATTTTGTAGGTAGATAGCACTATGCGATAGAAATGATATATAATAAGGCCTCATACCCTAAATTTTAATGTAAGAGTACTCAATGCTTTATTCGAGGACCATTTAAGGTTGTCCTCCAAATTTTGTAGGTAGGTAGCACTATGCGATAGAAATGATATATAATGGGTCCATTCATCAACTAGAACCCCTTGCAAATTTAAATCCTTTGTTGTTTTCCATTTTTGAAGCCATCTCCAAGAGCTCCTTGAGTCCTTGCATTTGCCAATCTAGTCATACCTTTAGCATGGAGGACCATTTTTAACTCATTAGATAATTGATAATTCTTGGTGACCCCACCTAAGGATCTTCATACAGTCTAAGCCTATCCTCTGCCTATTTTCCAAGCCACCCATCTTTCTTGAACTAGAAAATATTGTACCAAATATTTCCAAGCATTTAATGCTTCTTTGATAAATTTATTTTAGACCTTATCCAGTCTATAGTAGAAAAGTATTTGAAATATTTATTCCTTATTATTTCTCCCCACAGACCTCATTGGAAAGAAGTATCCTCAAGCTTTTTGCGGTTAGAGATTGCCCAAACAAATAAATGTTTTTGAGGCCTCAATCTCCACCTTCTTTCGGTCTTGCCAAAGTTGAGCAACGAAGATGACGAGTGCACTTATTGAGGATGGCCTCCGGCTCCAAAATGATTGATCCTTCATTATCCAGTTTTGGTAAAACAATTTGTGCTCTAACGTTGGTGCCAATCACTTTCTTCAAACAAGAGACATGAAATACTGGGTGAATGTGAGAATAAGGAGGAAGTTCTAATTGGTAAGCAACAGACCCAATCTTTTGAAGAACCTTATATGGCCCATAGAACTTTGGAGCGAGCTTCTGATTCCATTTGAGTTTCAAGGAGGATTGCTTGTAAGGCTGTAGACGAAGAAAAACCATATCACCAACTTGAAAAGTGCGCTCAGACTGGTGCTGGTTGGCCTGTTGTTTCATGCGGTTTATTGCTATGTGAATATTGTCTTGCAGAATTCGAAGAATCTGATCTCGGTTTTGAAGAACCATGTCAACTGCCTGAACTGGTGAACTGTTGCGAGTGTATGGAAGAAGTAATGGAGGTGCCTGACCATAAAATGCTTCATATGGAGTCATTTTAGAGGCAGTATGGTAGGAATTATTGTACCACCATTCATCGAGAGGGAGCCAATTTTCCCACTAATGTTGTTGTTCAAAGGTGAAGCAACGAAGATAAGTTTCCAAACATTTGCTGATGACTTTAGTTTGACCATTTGTTTTTGGGTGATATCCTGAACTCATATTCAGTTTGGTGCCAGTGAGGAAAAATAGTTTGGTCCAAAAATGACTTGTGAAAGTTGCGTCACGGTCTAAGACAATGGAAGAAGGGATTTCATGAAGACGGAATATCTGGTCCTAGAAAATTTGAGTGACTGAGGAGGTGGTATATGGATGGATGAGAGCACAAAAATGACTATATTTGGAGAGCCGATCAACCACAACCAAGATTACGGTCTTCCCTCCAGATTTAGGGAGCCCTTCAATGAAATCCATCGAAATATCCGTCCAAATCCTTGTAGGGACGGGAAAATGTTCGAGCAATCTGGAAAGGGGTGTAGTTTCACCCTTGTGGCGCTGACAGGTAGAACATTCGACAACCATATGTTGAATTTCTCATTTCATTCCCTTCCAAAAGAAGTTAATTTGTCCCCGCTCATATTTTTTGAGGAACCCATAGTGCCCTACTCATGGATAAACATGGAGTTCATAAAAGACTGCATGTTTAAGATCTATGTTTTGGGGAAGCACCCGACGACCCTTGTATCTCAGAGAAGAACCATCCCAAGAGTAATGTGGCACCATAGAAGGGTTACTGGCCAACTGTTAGATGATTTTAGATAATGAGGAGTCATTGACATAACCTTGCTGAATAGAGTGTAACCAATTTGGAATAGAAATAGAAATAGCTGAAAGAGAAACATGGGCATCAAATGTGCGGGAAAGAGCAATCCGCCACAAGATTGTCCTTATCCTTCATGTAAGTGATCTCATAGTCATAAGCCATTTCTTTTGTGTTGGGGATGAGACCCATTGTTCTAGGAAATATTTCAGATCCTGGTGATCAGTCTTGATGCATAAAGGATTCCCTAAGAGGTATGGCTACCACTTTTGTACTATGTGCAAAATATCCATCATTTCCTTCTCATATGTAGAGGTGGCTAAATTCCTACCAAAAAGAGATTTGTCGGTGAACACAATGGGATGTTCATCTTGAAGGAGGACAACACCAAGTCCATTGTGGCAAGCATCACTCTCAAGAGTAAAAGTCTTGGGAAAATCAGGCATCTGGAGGGTGCATCAGAATGAAAGATCCAAGGGAGTAGTTGAGACTACTAAAAGGTTGCATCTGAATGAAATGGAGCTGAGAGATGGAACCGTGTGAATTCTTCTTAAGGATATTTTCCATGCGATGTGAACTGATGATGCTGAGAGACCCTGGTTGTAAGCCATTGAGTGTGTGTTTTTGCCCATTGACTGAAAACTGTATCCACAGTTCAGCAAAGTCCCATAAGATGGGTCCAAGTGCGCGTAACCATTGAGTGCCCAAGATCACATCACATCCTCCTAAGGGCATGGAAAACATGTTAGAGCGTAAGTTATAATCTCCTATAGAGATACATACATTGTGACACTTTCCTTTGCAAGGTAAGGTGCTCCCATTGGAAACCATGACTTTAAATCTGGAGCAAGGATGGACAAAACAATCAGCCTGTTTGGTGATCTGAGGGTCAATGAAGTTATGGGTGCTACTAGAATCAATGAGTATTGTAAGTGGGATCTTCTTGAAGAAACCCTTGACCTGCATGGTTTTTGGGGTGGTGACTTCGGCTAATGCATGGAGAGATATATCTGGGCGGTCGTCGTGAGAATGAGGGTCAACAGGAGGCTGGTGGATGTTGACCTGATCATCTACTGGATTCTGAGCAACTTCACAAATTTCAAGTGCAGGTGAAGGAGCCACATCCAAGAGATAGAGATTTTGTTCAGCACATTGATGTCCCCGGGTGAATTTCTCATCAGAATTATAACAAAGTCCTTTTTCCCTACGTGCCTGCATCTCGGCTTCAGACAAATGCTTGATAGGAGTGGGTCTAGGAGTTGGAGGGATTGGAGGTCTTTGTGGAAAATATTTCTCAATGGAACAAAAGTGGATTTGGGGCATTGCTGAGCCCTGATATTGTCCTCTACCAACTTAGCCAACCCTAGGATTTCCATCATTGTGTTGGGACAAAACATTTTAACCTCAGATCAGATTGTATCTTTCAGACCATTGATAAAACAACTCATGTAGAATGCATCAGAGAATCCTTCTGTGTGATTGACCAATTTCTCAAATTCGGTCTAATACTCTCGCACAGTGCTAGTATGGCAAAGTTTGGTGAGTGCTCCTGTGAAGTCATCAAAACCATGAGGGCCAAATCGGTGCAAAAGGAGTTGGAAAAAATCTGTCCATTGTGGCACTTCATGATCCTTAATGTATCAAGGGAACCATTGAAGGGCTTCATGTTCCAAATGAAAGGATGCAAGTGGGAATTTATTGACATCAAGAGTGTTATGCAAACTGAAATATTGTTTGGTCTTGTAGATCCATCCATTTGGGTCATGAAAGTTGCTAGAGGAAGAGGACCCAGTGCCAACAGAAGACCCAGGTTGTCGTCGGTTGCTCATGGGTGAATGCGGAAGATGGAGGCCGATAATTTTTTGATCCAAAGCTTCGAGTTTGGTCTTGATAGTGGCAAGTTCTTCCATTTGTTTATTTGCGCCTGTGCGGGTGACAACCATAAGCAATTTTTTTTAGGGAAATGGGTAGAAAAACAAAAAACGGAAACGGTTTTAGAGAAGGAAAATTTTGAGCTGAGAAAAACTCGGGTGGGTAATTGGGGTTTGACTGGGTTTTGGACACTTTATGAGGGACAAGGAAGTAGAAAATGTGAATTTCAGAAGTGGGGTGAAAGAATGATAAAATTTGTCAAAGAGGAACAAGGAAGCAAAAATGGAAAACGAACACAGCGGAAAAAATTTGAAGGCGATTGGGTTAGAATCAAAATTTTGGGCTTCGAGAAGTGGAATTTAGGATAGGGTCCTCAAGGAAGGAAATATGCAGAGTGAGATTACGGGGGTGACAGTGAAATTTCAAGGTAAATGGAGCTAAATCAAAGAAAATATGGCCAAAATTCAAATATATATATATATATATATATATATATATATATATATTAGGTTTGGTGAAAATGATCTGTGGCGGTTTTGGAATTCTACGTTTTATCAAATGGAAATGGATATGGACCCCAGGTATGTGTGGCTTCCTAAAGGTTCAATGGATTCACTCGGCCATCAATGGTGTCTAACGACTTGCGTATTGGGGTAGTATCCCTCACTCCATGGCTCAGGTAAAATTGATAACCGCTTTGCCACAAATGAAAACTCTTGGTTTACCTCACAGATGGAACTGGTCAATCAGGTAAGGGCCGTTTCCCTTTTCGCTTGGCAGGTCCTCTCAATGGCCAGCTACTTTGGGGTTCATATGGTACTCCTCACAATGAGTTTTAGGGCTAGGCGCAAGTACTTTCCATAGTTAAGCGGATAGGGTTTATTCCCTGATCCGAATGAATAATATCAATGCAAAGAAGAATAACTACTACAATAATCACTATGTCAAAAAAAATGTGGCAGAAATTCCACCAAATGCCCAAAAAACCCGTAATTAGAGCTAGGGTTTTGCGACAAATTTTTTAAAATGAGCATAACTTGATATATATTACTCAGAATCGCTATTATAACTTGTTTCGAGAACTAGAACAATGACTCTGCATCTACCCATGCAATCAGAACAAAAATCTGGGCACTCAGTTAAAATATTTTCGCTCTACAATTTATGTGACCGTCACCAAAATTCTGGAAAATAACTGATTTTAAATCCACGATATCTCCACTTTCGGAACTCCAAATGAGATGATTTGTTTTTTGAAATTGCGTATTTTATCAAGACAAATTCAGATTTGCAACTTGTTTTTTCTTATTCTATGCAGAAAGTTTCAGAAATTGATCTGAAAGTCGTCGCCCAATTTTTCCCTCTTTTTTTTTTTCAAAAAATAAGAGAAGAAAAAAATTCCCACTTGTGCCAAGGAAAGTGCTCTCATACCAGATGTGAAGAACCTTCAGCAATAAACAATGAGAATGCAGGATGTAATAGAAATAATGGATCACAAAAGAGATTTTATTAATTGCAGGCCACTTCGAGGGGGCAAGCTTTTTTAAGCAAGCTCAATATAAAATAACTCTTCGATAATTTCATTGGCCTCAACACTTACTTATATACTAAGTCTAATTTAGACAACTATTACTCCCCATAAATGTGGAATAATACAACATACTAACTAGACGACTTAACAACAACTATTAATCCCCATGAATGTGGGATAATACATCATACTAACAGGACGACTTACAAAGCATATGCGTCCAACAAAATATACTAACAAAATAAAGAGGAGGGTTGACATGGGTTCTTAACATATATACTAGTAATGCTTTTCATATTTTATATTGTGATATGATATTATTTCATATGTTCACAATATTCTAACATGGTGTCAGAGCAGCTTTCGATGCTCTACCTTCTTCTGTATTTTTTTTATTTTTTATTTTCAAGCAACATATGTTCATGATTTTACTTGGATTTTTCATTTTTTTGTGGTTTTGTGACCCGATCTATAATCGAGTTGTCTAAAGAGAGGACTTTTTGACCTCTGTTTTTGACAGGTTTTTATCAGTTTTTTACCATGAATCTTCACGGAATTTTCAAAAATTTCAAAAACACCGCTAGATCTTAAAGAGTGTGGGTGTTGGGGGGTTTTCCTATCACCTGATTTCATTTCTGAACTATAAATTGTCCAACAAACAACATGAATTACATATTTGGTAGATTAAATTCAACGGATATCGGTAAAAAATCAGCCTGAAAGTAAAAAGTCCCCTCGTTAGACAGCTCCGATCTATAATACCCATGTGGTATTTTTTTAGATCTGGGCTTTATTCTACATATTCATTTTTTTTTTCAAATCCTAACCCTTTTAGAGAAGTTTTTAATGTAAAATTGGGTGAAGACTTTTAGATTTTTTTTTAACACTTTATGTATAGTTTTTTAAGAAGTAAATTGCAGATCTGAGTTTCTCTCGCAAAAATACTCAATTTCAAAAAACAAATCGTCTGATTTCGTGTTTGGAAAGCGAAGATATCGCTGATTTAAAATCAACTATTTTCATAAATGTTTTATACAGACAGAAATATTGCAAAGCAGATATCTTTTGATTGAGTACCCAGATTTCTGTTCTATCCACGTTGGTGGATGTAGAATGGATTCTCCAATTTTGAAAAAATGTTATATTAAACATGTCGGGAAATATTGACCAAGTTATGGTCATTTTAAATTTTCCATTTTTTCTGCTTTTGGTTTTCTGCTGCAGAGTGACACATCCGTCTTATAGCAGCTGCTAGGCTTTGGTTTTGGTGAGAAAATTCAGTTTTTATTCATCCATTATCTTGAAATTCTTGTCATGAGCTTCTTGATCTCTTTTCATTAGGGTTTATGTTCTTATTCATCATGTTTACAAATGATGTCTTATTTTTGTTTATGTCTATAACCTTTTTTGTGTAGAAGATATTTTGACATTTTCAAGAGCATGCATCTCTAGTATGGTAATGGTGACATCAAGAAATGAACCTATGCTTAGGACTTAGTTGTTTAATGGTTATATTTTCATATCTATAAGTGATATCATTGTTTTATTTAATCAATTTTTTTTACTCAATATTCTAACATGGTCTCACTCTTCTAATAATGATAAGATCATTCTATGTGTTATCTTGTGATCATTATTTGCTTTATTTATATGTTATTGCTGACCTTCGTGTAAAAGTAATTTCATAGTTTTTATAAGCAATCTCTTTATGATCATTATATTCTCTTGCTAATTAATTTCTTGAGTAAAATCAAATTTTTGAATCTATGTGATATCATATTTTTGGCTTGTCATAAGTTCTTTAATTGGGGTATAGTTTTGTTTTTTCATGTATTGCAGAGACTTTATTTAGTTCCTGTGTTGTTTGTCTCTAACATTCCTATATTGAAGCATTGACATGTGCTTCTTGTCTCTAACGTTCCTAGATGGAAGTTTTGACATTTCTAGGGAATTTCATCTCTTGCATATTAACATGTTGTTAACAACAAATGAACCCATGATTATGGCCATTAGTGACTTGTCAATTTTTTATAAGTGATATCATGGGTTGATCATAATTTGCTATTTGTTGATTATATTAACCATTTTGATCTATTTTCATATATATTATGTCATGTTTATTTCGATCATCATTTACTCAATGTTTATATGGCTTTGAGCAATCTTATAATCTTGAAATCTTTGTCATGAACACCTTGTTTTTGTTGCATTGATATTTATATTCTTATGATTGCAGAGGTTGTCTTGTTCCTACTTGTCTCTAACTTTCCTATATGGAAGCATTGACATTTTTAGGGCATTCATCTCTTGCATATTAAAATGATGTTAACAATAAATGAACTTATGTTAAAGATTAGTTGCTTGATAACTATATTTGTTTTTCATAAATTTAAGTGATATATTGGCTCATTATTCTATATTGGTATCTATTATGCTCCTCTATTTATTATATCACATCATGTATTTTTTCTTGATAATATTTTGCTCAAAATTTATATGGTATTGCATAGAAGCAATTTCTATTATTTATATGTTCTTGATCAATGTCGTTTTATCATCTCTTATGATTTTTGGGATTTCCATGTTTATTATATGCTTTAATCTTAGAAGTTATTTTGTGTAGATTAGCTATCTATGTTGTGGGATAGTTTTCTTTTGCTATTCCTTTCTTGTTTAAGCATATGATGGTTGCGGATCTCTGGTTTTTCAGCATTGTTCCTCTTTTCAACTTATCCTTGACTGCAACAAAGACGGTTGATGTTAAGAAGAAATGTAATGTTGAATTTTATCATATTATATCAAAATATTCTAGTAATGTTGTATGATGGACATCCATTTTCTAATGTTCATGCATCTTTCAACTTTGTTGTGAAGACTATCTTCTTGGCTCATGTTTCGATGGAAAGACCATTCAGGTCTTCTATTCACAATGTAATATTCAGTAAGAGCTCTTTGAAGACCATTTCAATGTATGGATCCAGGGTTCTTGTCTTCATCATATGGTCAATTGCAGAGTTCTTTCAGCTATCAATTGCTGATTTTGCATCCACATGTTATGTTGTATTGACCATACACTGTTGTGTTATGCAAACGTTCATCATACAACTTGGTTCGGATGCAGTTTCACAAGAAGTGGATGTTGTCTTCATCAAGTCTATGAGGTGAAGTGTGTTTTTTATTCGCATCGTAGGGAGCATTCTGAAAGTTCTCATCAAGGGGGATGTTGGTCTGTTTCCACCTTCCTTCCATTTGTATTTTTTCTCCAAGTCATCAGTAAGGGGGAGTGTTAGAATATGTAATGATGACTTATGTGGTATATTGGTAAAATATCATTTAAAGACATAAAATAAATCTGATATTATAAAATAGAGTCATCCCACATGCATCATTTTAATTATATCATTTGTAACCATTCTCTATATAAAGAGGTGGAAATTCATTTATCCGACATGTGTTATGGGATGTATTTTAATCCGAATCTCTTGGTATATAAGAGAGGTGAAGGAGGCCATTTTGGGTATGTGTTGATTGTAGTTCATCACACATCACATGTTGTGTATGTCATTTGTACACATGTGATTGTGACATGATTGGGTGACGGAGCTTGATGCGATGCATATGTGAGGATGCCATGTAATCTTGGTGATCTATTTTCAGAATAATGGAAGATGCAACCCTTTCGTGGACATAGCCCATATTGGGTGAACCACGTATATCGGTGTTCTCTTGTTGTTCTTTTTCTCCAATTTTATTTCATGCTTTATGTTGCCTGGTAGATAGAATGATATACTAGTAATGCTTTTCATATTTTATATTATGTTATGATATTATTTCATATGTTCACAATATTCTAACACAAGATGGGTTACCTCTTTGGGAATGAGATCCAAAAATGAAAAATTGGTATTCCCTCCAAGTTTGTGCTTCTTTTGATTGTACAAAAGCATGCAAGTCAAGTCATTCTTGATGATGGGTTAGTAGGATGTATAGAAACTCCTTTGGAATCCATATAGTCTATAGGATTTATCAAGTGCTAGTCCCCAAATGGTGTGAAGTATTTTTCCCTTTATTAATTTGTAATGCTCCACTTTATTAGTTGTAGTAATTAATTGCAGGATATGTTTTAGAAAAAATAGAAGATTCCACACTTGCTTCTCTATATTTAGTTTAAAATACCTCAAAATGGTTTCAAGTAGAAAATTCGATTGCTTGAAAGTCCCATTAGAGGAATTTTGGGGTCTAAAATGGGCATCCTAAGGAAAATAATAAAATAATAGTTAAAATAATAAAATAATATTGATTAATTTTGGAGGAAGAAAGAAAAAAACTACTTTTTGTGTTCGTATTTTTGACATATCTCCCTGTGTTTTTACTCAAATTTCGATCGGGAGATCTTGTTGGATGCAGAATTTGATTCCGCATCCAACGAATACCCACACTGCATACTTTTGATGGACCCCGCTACCCCAAAAACAAGAAATACCTGAAAAAATGTGATGATGATGTCATCATCACGTTTTTTCAGGTATTTCTTGTTTTTGGGGTAGCGGGGTCTGTAAAAAGTATGCAGTGTGGGTACTCATTGGATGCAGAATCAAATTCCACATCCAACGAGCTCTCCCAATCAAAATTTGAGTAAAAACACAATGAGATATGTCGAAAATACGAACAAAAAAAGTAGTTTTTTTTAATGACAACTATGTCAATTCAACCATTATGGTTGACTTATTTTATTGAAATTATATTGGTTCTTGAATTCCAACTCACAAAAACTTATTTTGGCACGTTTTCTTATAAGGCCCATTTTCGACCCCAAATTTCCTCTAATGTATAGGAGTCTCCCCTCTCCTATCTCGATTTCCTTAATATTTTTCCTTTGGGCTCTTTTATTGGTCTTGTTGTCACATATATAGTAGTTGGGATACCTTTGTTCCTAAGCAGTACTAAGCAGTTCTTTGAGCCAACCCTTTACTGTGAGATCATCAGATGACAAGCCATCAATTGATGATCTCCCACTTTCAGCAGATCCAAA
Source organism: Pseudotsuga menziesii (assembly GCA_001517045.1). NCBI lineage: Eukaryota > Viridiplantae > Streptophyta > Pinopsida > Pinales > Pinaceae > Pseudotsuga > Pseudotsuga menziesii. The sequence goes on from LPNX010116023.1 coordinate 202,247, forward strand.
GTATCCGGATTGACCAGTTCTATTCCATGACTAAGCCTCATGACCCCATATCCAATGACTGAGTTAGCCATTTTTATTTTATGACCCAGAGTAGGGATTATTATAGTTCCCAGGATATGTAGCAACATCGGTTGTTCCAGTGATCTTCAGATTGGTTTAAGATCCAGTGCAGGTATATGACCTAGAAGCTATTATGGTTTGTGCATATGGATTTTGATGTTGCCATGTTACCTATTTTAGTAGTGAGACTCGGTTGATTTTGATTATATGTTGGAAATACTTTACCTTGGTTTACTTGTAATTTAAAGTATAAATGATCCAGTGGTTTTTACTGAAAAATTCTTTTGTATACTCATTGGCCTTTCCGTATTCCTAGTATGGATTTAGTCTTTTCCGTTCAGGGACATAGCTTGCTAGTCTTGGCATCATTTCAACTGTCTCCATCCATCCGTTGCCTTCCTAGGTTCATTGACTATCTTTGACTTGTATCTTGACTAGTGACATCTAGGATTTCCCCCACTTTCACCTCTATGTTGGAATAGGTCTCCATGTAGAAACCGTGTCTCAGTGTTGGTTTATGTGATGTTTATCACATGAAATGTCTACTTCTAGGTCTTAAAGACACATAGTCCTACCAAAGAAAGTGTTTTTAGGCACTAAGGCATCCAAGCTTAAATTTATTCTAAATGGATGCCCTTTCAGCAAAATAAAAGTATGTTTAGACTCTACTGGAAATAGAAAAATAAAACTAGCCAGTGGTTAAGAGATGAGCACTCATCCATTGTATGGTGTAAGGCTCATTTATCCCCACAGGGTGAGGCAAGCCCCAGAAGCCTGAGCCTTGGTCATTTTCTGGAATCCCAAAAGTTTTTCCAGGGCACTTGCTTTTGGAGGCTGACAAGTTATCATTCAAAAATAATTTTGATGGCTAGAGGATGAGCACTCAATCTTTGTATAATGTATCGCTCATTTTCCACCATAGGAAAACATGGAGAGAATGACCGAAGAAGGTCATTCTTTGTCATTATCTGGAATCCTAGAAGGCTTACTAGGGCACTTGTCTTTAGAGGTCAACTAGTGAAATAAATGCTGAGCAAATAAAGTATTAAAAAGGTTGCTTGTCTAGAGTCTAGTGGAGTGTTCTCATCATTCCACCCATTTGTGAGACACCTCCATGCCATATTTTTCATGTAGTCCAACTTATGTGTTGTGTGGATCCCCTTGTCCTTTAGTCTAGGTGCTTACAGTGTTGAGTCATCAAGTCATCCCTTGGCCTTACATGTGGTTTATGATCCCTTCACCCTTAACTAGCAAAAGGGATAATTCTAAATGAATATACACCAGAGGTTCTTGTTTTGAAGCAACTAATCATTTTGATTTGGATTATTATATATGTATTGTGATTATACTTGCCAACAGAATCTAATCATACTAGAGTGTCACTGCTAGCATAGATACTTGAGCATGCATGTCCACTTGTACTTTGCAGCATCAGAGTTTAGTACTTGGGTGATCATTTGATCAGTCTTGACTTGGTCAACCCAGCGTTGACTAGTCCATGAGCAGGATCTAGGATTGGTTATAGACAAATGTTTATGGTTGATGATTATTTTTGGTCTATAGGTGTCCATTAGACACATTCATACTTCAGATGGTGATTTGTTATGATGGTTTGTGTTATTTTCATGATTAACAACATTTACAAGCTTTATTATTATTATTGTTCTAACATTGATGGGGCCTCTGATGTTACGATGGACATATGGTGTATGAGTACTCATTCCTAGTTGATTTGGACTTCTGAGTCCATTGGTGTAGCTAGTTTTTAGTTTTAGGTAGTTACATGACAGATATGGGTCTTTTGTCCTTTTTGCAGTAGTTTTTCCTTGGGAAAATGAAAATAAAACACAATGTAAAAAATTAAGTTCTCCTAGGGCGCCAGAGGCTATATGTGGGTGCATCCAGTCGATTGTACCATACTACCATGGCCCCAGATCCATCTGTGCAGTCATTTTCCTTCAGGTTTTGGTCCCCGATGAGATATGGGTTGTTTTATGTTCCCAAGGGAGCATTTTAATAATAAAAAATGGCTTTTGAAGAAATCGATTTGGGAAATTGAGGCAAAGGAATGGAAGGGAATTGGTCCGAGGAATAGTGTTTGGGTCACCTTCATCATCCGACATCAGCTTCACTTCACTTGGGCTCCACACATCCTTAATTCATACAGTTTGAGGGTGTTTTGATGTATTTTGAGGGAGATCCCCTAGTGATTTTTATCACTCCTTTATATTATTTTCCACCACATCTTATTATTGTGCCATGGGGCCATGCTAGTGAACGATAACATAACCTCCTAGCCCCACCATGTGCTACTTTGTGGTCATTAGTCACTTTTTATGAGGTGCTTCCCCCTCATCAGGCATTTCCAGTGATGCACCCCCTTCTATTTGTGAGTTGATCCATGTTAGATGTATCCGGATAATCTTAGCCGTATATTATGATGATTTTATCTTATGATCATGACCCTTGATCTTGTTGGATCTAGGTATTATATACTCGAGAGATCTATATATTGAGATGCTCTCTCATTTGTAAAGGGACTTTTGGCTCTAGAAATATTGAATACGAGAAAGTTTTTGCAGAAATATCTTGGGAGATTTGTGAATGTTGTGGATGTGATCGTTATGCCTCTTTCTTGGACATTTCAGTGGATCTTGTATGCAAACACTATTTTTCCGTGAGGCCCGTACCCATCTTTTTTGCAGGTAGCGAATTGGAGGACAAGATTGCTAGGGTAACCCACATCATCTTTCAGCCAAATATCCTCATGTTTAGTGAGTGATCAGTTGTTACTTTGTACATTGAATCTTTCTTTGTGGATGTCATATGTAGCCTATCTTTTTCATTAGTGAACAATTTAGACTTCGGTAGATTGATTTTGTAGGTGGAGAAGAGGGGGTGCACTTCCCCACTGGCATTTTTTCTTCATTGCATGCCGGATCTCACTTGAAATCATAACTAAGTGAAAGGATCATCAAAATCTAATGCAGCCACAAGTATTCTCAGGTACGATCTGCAAGGTAAGTATTGTTTTTCATTATTTTCATCCAATTGTCAAATAAACCCTCTTTCTTTAAAACCCTAGTTTTTTTAGATATGATATATCCGTCGAGTATTTTATGACGGCTGTCAAAACCCACTTGGATATTAGTGAATAAACCCTATATCTCAAGTTTCATGTAAATCAGACTCCATTTTCCTTGGGATCTAATACTAGTCACTCTAGGCGGGGGCGCCCTCTTTGGGTGGGTGGTATCTTCTTTAGATATGTTAGATGGGTATGCTTGGACCTGATTCAAAATCATAGATCCAATCCTCAAGCAACCCTATCTAGTCATCTCATTCCGTGATCTACTCTTTTGGGTCCACTTTGTCCACTTATGCAAAAACCCTAGGTGTCCCTTTAGGGTTTTCTTTTATTTGGATAGGTCTCACTAGATCTACTTGCTTTAACTATTTGCGGTACAATATCAATCAATTTGGATCATTTCCTATCTTTAATAAGCCTCTCCAACTGGGCCCTAACCTCTATACCACACTTATTCCATAGATCTAGTTTTATCCACTCGTTATCTCTCCTCTTTTATCCATTTCCAAACCTTAGGAGCATTTTGAGTAGTTGCGCTAGCCATTTTAGGCTAGCACGGTCTCTCCCTTGATCATTCTCTGGTTTGATCTAAAGCAACAAGAGATCGTATGATGTGACAACTACCCTTTACCCGTAGTGGATGAGGCCCTTGCGGTGTCATCGGTTAGCTACCTTACCTCTAGCGTCCCGGATAGGATATCTCAAGTGGGTAGCTACACTTGGCGTGATAACATATTTTGACGTCATTTACAGGGAGGCAGAGGCTTACCTCTGGTGTTTACGAGTAGTAATTTCACTCTTATCTTCCGAATCATATCGCGTCTGGATTAAGTTAAGTGAATGAATTGTCCTTTTTTTAATTTTACATTCACTTGTTTTCTTCTCACATCCTACTTCCCCAACGACATATATTTCGGTGAGTTCATTTAGGATCTCACATGGCGACTCTACAACACGACTCCATTGAGAAGCGAACCCATGCCGCAAACCATAATGAACTTGGACATATTTCTCCGATCCATTGAAGAATTAAATAAAACTATAACTAAGATTAAAGAGAAAAAGGAGGAAAGGTATAGATGTAGGCCAAATTCTTGGTATAATTATGGGTATGATCCTAACTATCATGATCCTTATTATTCCTTCCAGTTTCCTTATCCCTGTAATGAAGTATCCCTAATAAATTATATTGAGCTGATTAGTAAGCATCAAATCCCACGTATAGAATGGAGAGTAGTTAGAACAAAACCTAGCCTATCTCCTTTTGAACTTTTTGAAATAGATGGGGTGCCTCATTCTATGCCCAAGGGTTACATTAAAAATTTACGTCGTTTCTATGGAAACAATGCCAAATCTATTGAAGATAATTTGCAACTTACTTTGGGATCATATGGAAGTTAGAGGTGCAGATGATGAAGATGTTTACATGTGGGCCCTTGGTGAATCCTTAGATGGGGATGCCCTATTATGGTTCGATCATTTAGCACCAATATTCATCGCTGGTTATGATATGTTTATTGATTTGATACACAAGGAATGGGGTGAGAACATTGACGAACCTTCACAGCCTTAGTCAAGTAATGATTGTGATGTTGAGGATCAATTTGATGAAGATTACCAGGATCATGACGATGATATAAGTATTGTTTGTCCTTATCAATTCAACTTCGCCTCTCCTGAGCTAATGGTGAGTGTGCCCATGATTAAGTTTATGAGTGAGCCATCAATCAATAGAAATGTCACAGAGTATCTTAGGAATAACCACAATAGATCTCAAGATGAAATTGAACATGAAATTAATTGAATCATACGAGATACTTTGTCATCATTACCTGAAGAAGGCACATAGATGGATCTGACTCATTAAGGGGAGCTCATTGATCACCATAAATAAAAATACGAAGTTTAGCATCCTATCTTTGAGTCTATCAAAGATTCTTTTGAGGAACAAGTCCATAATCGTTGCTTGGTTGACTATAATTCAAATCAATGTTTAAATGATCCTAGGGTTGATTCAACTTCTAATCATGTCATTAAAGAAAATGTTGAGGATATTCAAGATGTGTCCAATGAGCATTATGTGATTGAGAGTCAAATTAAGTGTAAACGTATTGTAGAATAATCACATACGGATAGTTTGGTTGTGAGTCAACATAACCAGGAGTTCTATTTGTTTAACCTTTCAAGTTCCTTAATCAATTACAAAGAGCTCTCAAAGGATGATTTTGATACTATCCCTCATTCAATCCTAGATTAGGACAAATCAATCCTCTGATTGGATAATCCTTATTTCCACGGAGCAAAAGTTGATTTTGATCCAAACTTTCAAATCATTTCTATGGGTTCAAATTTTTTTCCTTCCTATCAAATTCAAAGATCAATTAGTCCAAGATATCTGGGAGAAAAGATATGTTTTCAATATTTTCAATCCACCCTCCCATCGCATATTTTAAATTCCTCTTGTATGGGTTCATGTTCCAATAAAGTTTTAACTTGCGAAATATTCGGTAAAGAGTCTCGAGAGTGCCAAGTGGTCAATGGTAAAACATTTCTTCTACCTTTTCAGTCATCCTTGGTACATCATGGTTTTAATTTTGCTAATTCCTTTGATTGGGTGATTGAAAAGCTCTATAAAGATCAATTCCCATATTTTCTCAATCTTTAAATAATAGATGTGGTTAATGTCAATTTCTGGTTTATTAATCTCTAATTTGTCCCCATCTTGTTTCACCATTGATCATAATTTGAATATGATTGAGTGTGCTAATCAGAAAGATGAGGGGAACACTAATGGCCCAGGAGAGATGAATCATGTGTCATATTATTTCCTTTCATCAATTTTAAACTTGCATAATTTTTATGACCCTATCGGTCTATGGATGGAAGAAGTTTGCAATAGTCAATCTCATAGCTGGCATGACTTCATTTCTCCTTATCCATATCCTTTTTTATTTTCAAACAACAGGTTAAAATGGTTTCAGTTTTAATTCGTCTGACTTCCAAACCATCTTTGACTTGTTGGATATTTAACTCTAAAGAAATACTAATTGATCCTTTCAACAAGTGGCTACATTGGATCTATGATTTTACTTAGCACTTGTCTGATTAGTTAGAGTAGGGTAGTTAGGATTTTGAATAAGCTCTTTTGAGCAGTAGGATTGAGTTTTCAGTGTTGCATGGTCCTGAGTCTTTGAGTCTTTTTGTTTTCTCTCAAAGTCTCCTAGGCCTTTTAGTCTGGGATTTTTTTAGTTTGAGTTTCCCTGAAACTGCTTGATAGTTCTTAGATAGATGTTTTATTTTCAGCATTTACTTTTCGTATTTACATTTCAGCATTTACTTTCCAGTATGTTATTTTCTACATTTATTTTATGCACATGTACTATTGGGTAGTGTTGTTTCCATGATGCACAATACTAGGTTGTTAATGAAGATGGAACAATTGATCGGGTGCATAGTTCGTTGATGGATGAGTGTTGCTACGTACCAGAGATGTCTGATATTATCATGCACTCGCTCGCTTAGAGCACTTGTCCCAATTGGATCCAGATGTTGTCACATATATATTAGCTGGGATACCTTTATTCCTGAGTAGTACTGAGCAATTCTTTGAGCCAACCCTTTAATATGAGATCAATAGATGATGAGCCATTAGTTAATGATCTCCCACTTTCAGCAGATCTAGAGTATACAAATTGAGGAACAAGTCCATAATAGTTGCTTGGTGACTATCATTCAAATCAATGTTTAAATGATCCTAGGGTTGATTCAGCTTCTAATCATGTCATTAAAGAAAACGTTGAGGATATTCAAGATGTGTCCAATGAGAATTATGTGATTGAGAGTTAAATTAAGTGTAAACGTATTGTAGAATAATCACATACTGATAATTTGGTTGTGAGTCAACATAACTAGGAGTTCTCTTTGTTTAACCTTTCAAGTTCCTTAATCAATTACAAAGAGCTCTCAAATGATGATTTTGATATTATCCCTCATTCAATCCTAGATCAATACAAATCAATCCTTTGATTGGATAATCCTTATTTCCACAGAGAAAAAGTTGATTTTGATCCAAACTTTCAAATCATTTCTGGAATCAAGAGAGCCATTGATTTAAATTTTTTTCCTTCCTATCAAATTCAAAGATCAATTAGTCCAAGCTATCTGGGAGGAAAGATATGTTTTCAATAGTTTCAATCCACCCTCTCATCGCATCTTTTTAAGTCCTCTTGTATGGGTTCATGTTCCAATCAAGTTTTAACTTGCGAAATCTTTAGTAAAGAGTCTCGAGAGTGCTAAGTGGTCAATGGTAAAACATTTCTTCTGCCTTTTCAGTCATCCTTGGTGCATCATGGTTTTAATTTTGCTAATTCCTTTGATTGGGTGATTGAAAAGCTCTATAAAGATCAATTCCATATTTTCTCAATCTTTAAACAATAGATGTGGTTAATGTCAATTTTTGGTTTATTAATCTCTAATTTTTCCCCTTCTTGTTTCACCATTGATCATAATTTGAATATGATTGAGTGTGATAATCAGAAAGATGAGGGGAACACTAATGGCCCAGGAGAGATGAATCATGTGTCATATTATTTCCTTTCATCAATTTTAAACTTGCATAATTTTTATGACCATATCGGTCCATGGATGGAAGCAGTTTGCAATAGTCAATCTCATACCTGGCATGACTTCATTTCTCCTCATCCATATCCTTCTTTGATTTTCAAACAACAGGTTAAAATGGTTTTAGTTTTAATTCATCCGACTTCCAAACCATCTTTGACTTGTTGGATATTTAACTCTAAAGAAAGACTAATTGATCCTTTCAACAAGTGGCTACATTGGATCTATGATTTTACTTAACACTTGTCTGATTAGTTAGAGTAGGGTAGGTAGGATTTTGAGTAATCTCTTTTGAGCGGTAGGATTGAATTTTCAGTGTTACATGGTCCTGAGTCTTTGAATCTTTTTGTTTTTTTGTCAAAGTCTCCTGGGCCCAGCCCTTCTTTAGTTTGAGTCTCCTTGAAACTGCTTGATAGTTCTTAGATAGATGTTTTATTTTCAGCATTTAATTTTCGCATTTACATTTCAACATTTACTTTCGAGTATGTTATTTTATGCACATGTATTGTTGGCTAGTGTTGTTTCCATGATGCACAAGACTAGGTTGTTAATGAATATGGAACAATTGATCGGGTGCATAGTTCGTTGATGGATGAGTGTTGCTGCGTACCAGATATGTCTGAGGTTCTCATGCGCTCTCTCCCTTAGAGCACCTGCCCTAGTTGGATCCAAATGTTGTCACATATATAGTAGCTAGGATACCTTTTTCCCTGAGCAATAGTGAGCAATTATTTGAGCCAACCCTTTACTATGAGATCAACAGATGATGAGTCATCAGTTGATGATATCCCACTTTTAGCAGATCCAGAGTATCCATATTGACCAGTACTATGCCATGACTGAGCCTCATGACCCCATATTCAATGACTGAGTTAGCCATTTTTATTTTATGACCCAGAGTAGAGCTTATTATAGTGCCCATGATATGTATCAACAACAGTTGTTCCAGTGATCTTCAGATTGGTTTCAAATCTAGTGCATGTATATGACCCAGGTGATATTATGGTTTGTGCATATGGATTTTGATGTTGCTCTGTTACCTATTTTAGCAGTGAGGCTCAGTTTATTTTTGATTATATGTTGGCAATACTTTACCTTGGTTTACTTGGAATCTAAAGTATAAATGATCCAGTGGTTTTGACTGAGAAATTCATTTGTATACTCATTGGCCTTTCCCTACTCCTAGTATGGATTTAGTATTTTCCATTCAGGGACATAACTTGCTAGTCTTGGCATCATTTCCACTCTCTCCATCCATCCATTTCCTTCCCATGTTCATTGACTATCCTTGAATTGTAACTTGACTAATGACATCTAGGATTTCCCCCACCTTCACCTCTATGTTGGAATAGGTCTCCATGTATAAACCGTGTCTCGGTGTTAGTTTATGTGATGTTTATCACATGGAATATCTACCTCTAGGTCTTGAACACAGGTAATCCTACCAAAGAAAGTGTTTTTAGATACTGAGGCATAAGAGCTTAAAGTTATTCTAAATGGATGCCTTGTCAACAAAACAAAAGTGTCTTTAGACACTAATGGAAATAGAAAAATAAAACTAGCTAGTAGCCAAGAGATGAGCACTCATCTATTGTATGGTGTAAGGCTCATTTATCCCCACAAGGTATCAAGGTGAGGCAAGCCCCAGAAGGCTGAGCCTTAGTTATTTTCTGGAATCCCAAAAGGCTTTCCAGGGCACCTACTATTGGAGGCTGGCAAGTTATCATTCAAAAATAAAGTTGATGGCTAGAGGATGAGCACTCATAAGTTTGTATAATGTACAACTCATTCCCCCCATAGGGGATCATGGAGATACTAGCCCAAGAAAGTCATGTCTTTGTCATTGTCTGGAAGCCCAAAAGGCTTACCAGGGAATCTGCCTTTAGAGGTCAACTAGTGAAATAAATGCTTAGAAAATAAAGTATTAAAAAGGTTGCTTGTCTAGAGTCTAGTGGATCTTTCTCACCATTCCACCCATTTGTGAGACATCGCCATGCCCTATTGTTCACCTATTCCAAATTATGTGTTGTGTGGATCCCTTGTCCTTTATCCAATTTTCTTACAGTGTTGAGTCATCAAGTCATCCCTTGGCCTTACCTGTTGTTTATGATCCCTTCACCCTTGACTAGCAAAATGGATAAATTCATAAATGAGTATACACTAGAGTTTCTTGTTTTGAAGTAACTAATCATTTTGATTTGGATTATTATATATGTATTGTGCTTATACTTTCCAACAAAACCTAGTCGTATTAGAGTGTCACTGCTAGCATAGATAATTGAGCATGCATGTCCACTTGTACTTTGCAACATGACAGTTTAGTACTTGGGTGATAATTTGATCATGCTTGATTTGGTGAACCTAGTGTTGACCAATCCATGAGCATGATCCAGGATGAGTTATAGACAAATGTTTATGGTTGATGATTATTTATGGTCTACAGGTGTCCACTAGACATATTCATACTTTAGATGGTGTTTTTTATTTTATTTTGGCTTGTATTATTTTCATGATTATCATCACTTATAGGATTTATTATTATTATTGTTCTAACATTGATGGGGCCTCTGATGTACCTTTATGATGGACATATGGTGTCTGAGTACTCATTCCTATAAGTTGATTTTGACATTCTGAGTCCATTGGTACAACTAGTTTTCAATTTCAAGCAGTTAAGGATAGATATGGGTCTATTGGCCTTTTTGCAGAAGTTTTTACTAGGGAAAATATAAATAAAACACAATGTAAAAAGTTTAATTTATCCTATGGCGCCAGAGGGAATCTCTGGGTGTAGCCAGTCGGTTTTACCATACTACCATGGTCCCATATCCATTCATGGAGTCATTTGGCTTCAATTTTTGGTCCCCGATGAGATATGGGTTGTTTTATGTTCCCAAGGAAACATTTTAATAATAAAAAATGGATTTTGAGGAAATCGATTTGGGAAATTGAGGAAAACTAATGGTGTTATGGAGAGAAACTTCCTATGGCTTGGGGGTACCACAACAGACAACTTGACACCATAAATAAATCTTTCCTAATATGTAAGAGAAACCAAACATCTAACACCAAGGGATACCGAATCATACCTTGTTCTAGATGGTTGAAGTAGATCCTTGTTGAGATTTTCCAATTCACATTTGCATTAGCAATTTGCTCCCAACAACAACAAACAAGACAAGCATGCTCTATAATAATGTGTTAGACCTACTCTAGCATATATATTCAATAATGTATAAGCAATTAAATACATCCATGGATTCAATATTCATATTCAAATGCACATAATTGGACAGGAAAAGATATTTCTATTAAGAAAATTAGAGATTACAATAGCGATAACCTCTGTTGACACGTCTACGAACTGGAGAAACTGAGTCCTCCACCTGGGCCTCCACCACCTCAATCCTCCATCTCTTGATAGCAAGCTCACAAAGAAAAGACAATCTTGGGAAGAACACAAAGTGCTCCAAAGGGAAAAAGGGATGCAGACTCAAGTATAAGCAAACTAAGGCAACAATGGACTATAGTTTCTTTTCTCTTCAATGTATCCAAGGGGTTCCTTATATAGCACTCCAAAAGGGTAATGGAGGGTCAAATCCGAGTGATCTCAAGGCATATGGAAGGACAAGAGTCAGAATCTTCAGACTCATATGAGGAAAAATCCAAAAATATTTGGATTTATGCACACATCTCGATGTACGTGGGTTTGAAGTCAAAAATCGCGTGTACACACGAGTATGGATTTAAAAGTCGCGTACAACAATAAACATGTGTTTTTTAGGGATGATCTTGGGAAATCAAAGTATAATATAAGTACATGGGGTATAAAGAGTCTATAGAGGGACAAGGAAGGCCATAAATATGTGATCAACCATGTGTGGTAAAATCAGCTATAACAGATGCCCCCTAATTATGTGTGAGGTCAAAGGGGTAACATGATGGACGAAATACATTATAAAATCCATCCCAGAAGTGGAGTAATGAATACCTAGGTGGAAGAACCAGCCACTCATTAGTACAATGTAATGATCAATCTCTGCATGTGACTGCAAATATATATATAGCAGTCCCAGATACATAAGAGTACAATGACCATGAATATGCATGATATACAAAATGTGACATGTGTGGTCATCGTCACGTACAATATACAACATATCATAATCTCCAAAGTGGATGAAGATATACAATAGATCAAGATCTCCATAATGGCTGAATATATACAACGGATCAAGATCTCCATAATGGATGAAGATATCTGATATACACTGGAATCAAATCACGAGAGCTGATATATCATGAACACAGGCACGATCAAGGAGGTAGCATACATGGAATGCCACAAAGCTGGAAGGTCTTCTACATGAACCGCTACGAGTACATGTCCTACTATGCGAATAGATGTGTCGAGGTCAAACATAGTAGTCCATCGTTTGATTACCGACCATTGATGTATATAGTTAACAGACGCGAGATCACCCACCGATAATGAAAATGGGAATAAAGGTATAGACTGCAACCTAACAAGTGTGAATAAATGTGTTGAGGTCGAACACCATTGATGTTTTCCCAAAACTGTCGATGGCGAGAGAACCTACCACTGATGACTATAAGTATCAAGACACTCAAAGGACTCTAGACTCCTATTACAGAATAAATGATCTGAAGTCGATGGAATGAAATCCGTTGGAAGGAGGGCATTAATACATCCCCCATCAACTAACACGAGGTACTCAACAATGCTGTATAATATGGAAGAAATCGAACAAGATGTGCATGAACCGGTAATAGTACCAGGAATGGCCGACATGCAAATTCAAGGTAACTGAGGAATGGACGAATCAGGCTTCAACTTCCTTCGAACAAGAGAACAAAGGTGGATGGTGATTGAAGGAAGGCAACATGGACTCAATATGAAAACTGGGACATCTCTATGACATATGAGGCATCAACAGAGGCTCCATAGGGATCAAAAGCTTAACCGGTCGGTGGAGATAAAATCAAAGTAATGAGTATAGCTCCTAAAGTCAAACTAATAACCCAACCAATGGATGTGATATACAGTGCTCTATTTGAAGGCAACACGACTCGACTGCTTCCAAAGATAACATATTTTCTAGTTCGGATTTTTATTTTTTTATATTTTTTTGGGACTTTTTTAGATATTTTGAAAAGCTCAAAAAAGAATAAAAGTGATTTATAGTACAAATATAGGAGGAGACGAGTGTTACGGGACAAAAAAACTAGTTCCAAGTAGTGGAACATGCCTGTGCTCAATTCAAGGAGATATGTGCAGGATAATGACACTAGGGGGAAGGTCTCCTCCCGGTAAAAGGGGTGATGAAGCTGCAAAAGATATGTAAAAGGATATGTTTGGCTTAGACATGAGACAAGCTAGGGCCATATGGATGATAACTCAAATTCAGGGAGCCGACATAAAGCTCAAGAAAAAAATAACAACTCATGAAAATGAAATTACAACTTGATATATACAAGGGAGTCCCAGGGGAATTTCCAGCATAAAGTTCAAGAGGAGTATGAAGCTCTTGCTCAAAGACATGGAGGGACTAAAAAGGGACTCCCACAACCTAAAGGAGGTATCTTAGCATAGGAACCAAATGCAAAATAGTATCTAACTAGGGCACCCATGTGTAGGAAAGATCTACCATTCACACAATACCACTTCTAATAGCAACATGAAGGTTCTGTGACATTATGGAATGGGTTCGTATGTAAGGTCAAGGTGAAATGGTCATAAGGAAATGCATAATGCAAGCGGATGTGAAGTCCTAACCTATATGCCAATTCAAAATTATACCTGTCATGGGCACGAACAAGTCAAAGCCTTGGAGAGAGTGTACAAAATCTCAACCCTACATGACAAAAATATTAGTCCAAAACAACTGGAAATGGCCAGTAAAGAGTCCAAACTATAGGTTATAGGTATAATTGAGCATGACAACACATTCAAAGGAAGTATCCACTACCGCACTAGTGTTAAGACCAGGAGAAGGGAGTGAAAACCCTCCCACAAATGGAGTAGAAGGTGGAATATGACCACTCTAGAATCTATGAGCAAGGTAAGGGGCTTTGGTGCCCCCCAGTCCAACACCAGGGTCTGCACTAGGACTTGGAATGGGCGACGGGATACTAGTAGTAATATCAGGCATGCTGAACATAAAATGAATCTAACTCAAGAGAACATAAATATACTCAAGTAACCACAATCCCTAAAGCAAACTAGTTTAAAAAGAACACACTCCTAAGAGAATCTAAGCCAAAATGCAAGCAAGCCAAGGGGAGGATAAATGAGCTCCGAAATGCAGTAGATATGTCTCGCCTAGGAGAGGCTCGAAAATCCCATACATCACAAGCGGAGGTATGTAACCAATTATAGTGGCCCTCATCTTCAATGCATAAAGCGACTGTGTTGTTCGACCCCTACCTGGCGAGGACACCTGCAGAATAACCTCTGCAAATACCCCCTCGATACCTAAGTAAGGAAACTAAGGTCACCTCAGTATAACCAATGCTTAAACAGACAGTCACAGGCAGGATCAACCATATGGGAAGGGTAGCAAATCCTGAAGCCTGAAAGCACAAACCGGTACCCCAAGGGTGCACCGACTGTACCTCAAAGGCCCCCAGATACGAATACAATCCTAGAAATATCTCCGGTGCTCACAGAAAATGACCAGGGGTCATCCCAATCACAATCGCATGCATTGCTTAACTCCCATGTAAGAGGAGCGTCCTCAGAAACACTAATTATACCAAGGGTTTCACACTCTCACCTGGACATAAAACTACTTATTTTGTTTAGTGGTCTTGGAGAATTAACTCACAATGATATATTCCAAGACCCTAAAACCTAATCTTGTTGATGCACCCTATAAAAGAAAAGAGTGTAATTCATTTTATTAAGCGTTGATTTTAATTGTTTGTGATTACTCAAAGGGAAATGGCCATGCAACAAATGGACTTATGACTCAGTAGTGAAGTAAATATGCACACCTAACAAGCAATTCCAAGTGCAATTGTGTACAATGAAAAATAGGGTATGCCATTACATGATATGCAAAAATATTCATTACTTTCCAAATTCCAATGCAATCCTTCCTATATGAAAGCCTAAACACAACTCTCATCCAAGCAATCCAATGCAAGTACCTCCTCGAATCCATATGCAAAAATGAAACTACTTTGTATTTTTCAATATAAAAGAATGAAAAATGCAATAAAATTCATATAAAACTCTCAGTCTCTGCAGCAAGTATAAAACACAAGCCCAGTAAGACATCAAGACAAAAAGAGTAATGCACTAATGGCAAAACTAAAAAGGAGATAAATGACTAGAACTACTTTCAAAGAAAAATCAATGAAAAAGTGGTCTCTGGTCAAAACAGAAGTAGTCAACAAACAACATTAGAAACCAGGAGGACCCAACCACACTCACAACCCACCCAAAAAATTCTCACATCAAAAACTCAACCAAAAGGGAGGATGTACGCGACTGTTTAAAGAACATTAGCGTATGTACGCGACTAGGTAAGGAAAACCCGCGTATGTACATGAATTTTCAGTTGAAACTCACGTATACAAAAAAGAAAATGGTAAAATTAGGGCAAGGGTCAAACCAATCTAGGGGAGTGTCAATGGATGAACATACTACTAAATGTGACACAGAAATGGGGAGAAACAGAGAGCAAGACAAGCACATTGTGCCCCCAACCCCAAACAAGAAACCTCCCCAACGAAGTTGCCAATTCTGTTACAGAGAGAAACTTCCTATGGCTTGGGGGTACCACAATAGACATCTTGACACCGGAAATAAATATTTCCCAATATGTAAGGTAAACCAAACATATAACACCAAGGGATACCGAATCGTACCTTGTTCCAGATGGTTGAAGTAGATCACCATTGAGCTTTTCCAATTCACGCTTGCATTAGCCTTTTTCTCTCAACAACATCAAACAAGACAAGCATGCTCTATAATAATGTGTTAGACCTACTCTAGCATATATATTCAACAATGTATAAGAAATTAAATACATCCATGGATTCAATATTNAACATTTCTATTAATAAAATCAGAGATTACAATAGTGACAACCTCTATCGGCACGTCTACGAACCGAAGAAACTGAGTCCTCCACCTAGGCCTTCACCACCTCAATCCTCCATCTCTCGATAGAAATATCACAAAGCAAATGCAAGCTTGGGAAGAACACAAAGTGATCCAAAGGGACAAAGGTATGTAGACTCAAGTACAAGCAAACTGAGGCAACAATGGACTATAGTTTCTTTGCTCTTCAATTCCTCCTCTTCAATGTATCCAAGGGGTTTCTTATATAGCACTCCAAAAGGGTAATAGAGCGTCGAATCTGAGCGATCTCAAGGAATATGGAAGGCCAAGAGTTAGGATCTTCGTACTCATATGAGGAAAACTCCAAAAATATTTGGATTTATGCACAAATCTTGATGTATGCGAGTTTGAGGTCAAAAGTCGCGTCTACATGTGAGTATGGGTTTAAAAGTCCCGTGCAACAATAAACACATGTTTTTTAGGGATGATCTTGGGACATCAAAGTATAATATAAGTCCATGGGGTCTAAAGAGTCTACATAAGGACAAGGAAGGCCATAAATATGTGATCAACCATGTGTGGTAAAATCAACTATAACAAATGGAATGGAATTGGTCTGAGGAACAATGTTTGGGTCACCTTCATCATATGACATCAGCTTCACTTCACTCGGGGTCCACACATCCTTGATTCATGCAGTTTGAGGGTGTTTTGATGTATTTTGAGGGAGATCTCCTAGTGTTTTTTATCACTCCTTTATATTATTTTCTAGTGAAGGATAAAATAGCCTCCTATCCCCACCAGGTGCTACTTTGTGGACATTAGTCATATTTAATGTGGTGCACCCCCCCTCATCGGGCATTTCTAGTGATGCACCCCCTTCTATTTGTGAGTTGATCCATGTGAGATGTATCCGAATAATCTTAGCTATAGATTAGGATGATTTTGTATTATGATATTGACCCTTGATCTTTTTGGATCTAGGTATTATGTACTTGAGATATCTATATATTGAGATGCTCTCTCATTTGTAAAGGGACTTTTGGATTTGGAAATATTGAATACAAGAAAATTTTTGTAGAAATATCTTGGGAGCTTTGTGAATGTCATGGATGTGATTTTTATTCCCCTTGCTTGGACATTTTAGTGGATCTTGTATGCAAACACTATTTTTATGTGAGGGTTGTACCCATCTTTTTGTAGGCAACGAATTGGAGGAGGATATTGCTAGGGAAAACCGCATCATGTTTCAACGAAATTGCCTCATTTTTAGGGAGTGATCAATTGTATCTTTGTACATTGAATATTTCTCTGTGGATGTCGTACGTAGGTATATTTTTCATCAGTGAACAATTCCGACTTTGGTAGCTTGATTTTGTAGGTGGAGAAGAGGGTCACACTTCCTCACTTGGGTGTTTTTTCTTCGTTGCATGCCAGATCTCGCTCGAAATTGTAACTAAGTGAAAGGATCATCAACATCTAAGGAGACCGCAAGTATTCTCAGGTACGATCTGCAAGGTAAGTATTGTTTTTCATTATTTTCATCCAATTGTCAAATAAACCCTCTTTCTTTAAAACCCTAGTTTTTAGATATGATATATTCAGTGAGTATTTTATGATGGCCATCAAAACCCACTTGGATATTAATGAATAAAACCTATATCTCAAGTTTCACGTAAATCAGACTCCATTTTCCTTGGGATCTAATACTAGTCACTCTAGGTGGGGGCGCCCTCTTTGGGTGGGTGGTATATTCTTCAGATATGTTAGATGGGTATGCTTGGACCTGATTCAATATCATAGATCCAATCCTCAAGCAACCCTATCTAGTCATCTCATGCCCCGATCTACTCTTTTGGGTCCACTTTGTCCACTTATGCAAAAACCCTAGGTGGGTCCCTTTAGGGTTTTCTTTTATTTGGCTAGGTCTCACTAGATATACTTCCTTAAACTATTTGTAGTACAATCTCAATCAAGTTGGGTCATTTATTTTATTTACTAAGCCTCTCCAACTTGTCCCTACCTCTATACCACACTTATTCCATAAATATAGTTTTATCCACTCATTATCTCTCCTCTCTTATCCATTGACAAACCCTAAGAGTGTTTTGAGTAGTTGCGCTAGTCCTTTTAGGCTAGCAGGGTCTTCCCCTTGGTCATTATTCGGTTTGATCTAAAGTGACAAGATCCCTTCCGATGTGACGCATACCTTTTATCCATAGTGGATGAGGCCCTTGCGGTGTCTCCGATTAACTACCTTACCTCTACCGTCCCGGATAGGATATCTCAAGTGGGTAGCTACACTTTGTGTGATAACAGGTCTAATGGTGGAAATTTGATAGGTTTTTTTCCCCAAATTGAAGACATAGACTAAAGGATTTGAGACACCACATTTCCTCTTCTACTCTTGTTTCCTTTTGAATATTGTGACAGAGAGATATTTCTTCAATTTTAAGTTGCTCTATTACCTCTAAAATCTCTTTGTGTATTTGTATATTCTCTCATTGGGCCTATTGATTTCCTTTTTCTTTATCTAGTTGTTGATATGTCATATTTTCCCATTCCTTGAGGTTTGATTCGACTAATTTGGGATTTTTTCCCATATATGTTATAGCTGATTTCACTACTCCAGGTGAATCACACTTTGTATGGCCTACCCCTGTCCCGCTGCAGACTCCTTAGACCCCATGGACTCTTGATCTGTTATGTCTCCAGCCATTATGGAGATCATGGTCCTTTTTATATATTCATCATGGAGATTCTGATCTATGTATATTGTACATGGCGATGACCACATATGTGATATCATGTATCATGTCTATTCATGGCCATTGTACTCTTATGTATCCAGGACTGCTATATGTATTTGCAGTTATGTGCAGAGTTGTATTAGTGTACTATGATGATTGGGTGGCTGGTCTTCCATTTGGGATCATTCATCACTCCACTTCTGGGATGGACTTATAATGTATTTCGGCCATCGTATGACCCCTCTGACCTCATACATTAGGGGGCATCTGTTATAGCTGATTTCACCACTCCAGGTGAATCACACTTTGTATGGCCTACCCCTGTCCTACTGCAGACTCCTTAGACCCCATGGACCATTTTTTGTCCTTTAATGTTTCCTTGATCATCCCTAAAAACATGTGAAAAATGATACACGCGACTTTTAAACCTATAAGCGCGTATATGCGCGGGTTTGATCACTAAAACCACGTACATTGGGATGTGTACAAAATCCAAATCCTTTTGGAGTTTTCCTTGACATGGATCCGACTCATTTGACTCCTGGCCTTCCCTATGCCTTGAGATTGCTCGGATTCGACCTTTCATTACCCCTTTGAAAAGCTATATAAGGAACCCCTTGGTACATTGAAGGCAAGAAGAGAGAATTGAGAGCAAAGAAACTATAGTCCATTGTTGCCAGAATTTATGCTTGAGTCTGCATCCCTTTGTCCCTTGGAGCACTATTGTGTTCTTCCCAAGATTTCCTTTTGCTTGTGAGCTTTCTATCGAAAGATGGAGGATTGAGGTGGTGGAGGCCCAAGTGGAGGATTCAGTTTCTCCGGTTCGCAGACGTGTCGTCAGAGGTTGTATCTTGTGATCTCTGATTTATATTAATAGAAATATCTTTTCCTGTCCAATAATGTGTGTTTGAATGAATATTTTATCCATGGGATTATGTCAAATGCTTGTACATTATTGATTATATATGCTAGAATAGATCTAACACCATGATATATAGAATGCTTGTATTGTTTACTTGTTGTTGAGGAAGTAATTTATCAATTCAAGCTGAAGTTGGAAAGCTCAATGGGGATCTACTTCAATCATCCGGAATAAGGTACGAGGTCTGTTCCTTTAGTGTTAAACATTTAATTTCTATTGCATATTGGAAAGGATTGATTTCTGGAGTCAAGCTATCTGTTGTGGTACCCCAAGCCATAGGAATTTCTCTCCGTAACAGAATTGGCGACTCCGTTGGGGAGTTCCTAGTAGTTTTCCTTTGGGGGTTGTTTTATCGGCATTCAATGAATTTGAATTACTCTTTCTCTCTTGTTTTTGTGTCAGGTCTGGGGGCATGTATGCCTGGTAGTGTCTGATTGGTGTGAAGTTTGTCTCAGCTTGTCTGTTTGCCTTGAGTTTATGCACCTTTCTTCCTGTACGCGAGTTTTTAACTCACAGTCGCGTATACACGCGGGTTTCTCTGTGATTTCTGCGTATACACGCGGGTTTACTGCGAATAGTCGCATATGCCCTTGCTTTTGCCTTTTTGTGGGAGTTAATTAGTTGCTGGGTGAATTTTAATATTTGCCGAGTCTCCTTTGGCATTGCCTGAGTCTATTTAGACCTTTGTTTCTGAAAAGAAAACATTTTTTTTAGGCTAATTTTTTTTTAAGAAGGTTCTTGTCATGGCATTTTCAATTTTTTGTTTGAGATTAGTGCATTAGAGTTCTTTTACCTTAGTGCTTTGCTTGAGTTTTATTTGTGTGTGCAGGCAGAGTCTAGGGGTCGTAGAATCATTCTTTTGCTTTTTGCATCTCATGTTATTTCAAAAAATCCAAAATCATTTGCTTATCATCATGCATTGCATTTTGCATTTTTGCATTTTACTTGCCCTAGATTTGCTTTGGAGTACTAGTTAGGACTTCATATAGGAAAAATTGTATTCATCATTTGAAGAAAAATTGTGCATTTCACGTAGTAGCATACCCTATTTTCATGGACACAATGCATTTGCATTGATTGTTAGGTGTGCATTTTACTTCATGTTGCATCACAACACCATTAGTTGCACGGTCATATCCCTATTTTGAGTAATAAAGCCAATTAAAATCAACGCTAAATTAAAATGAATTACACTCTTTTCTTTTCTAGGGTGCACCAACAAGATTAGGTTTTAGGATCTTGGAATAGTTCATTGTAAGTAAATTCTCCAAGATCACTAAACAACAACATGTATGTGTCTGTCCAGGTGAGTGTGTGAAATCCTTGGTATAACCAGTGTTTCTCAGGATCCTCCTCTCAAAAGGAAGTTAAGCATGAGGCAGTGTGAGCGGTTATTGATTGGGATGACCCCTAGTCATAACTAAGTAGCACCGGAGATATTTCCAAGATTGTATTCGTATCTGGGGGCTCTTTCGAGAGTTTCGGGCTTTGCTACCCTGCCCATACGGTCAATCCCGCCTGCGACTGTCCCCCTGAGCATTGATTATATTGAGGTGACCTTAGTGGCCTTACCTAGGATATCGAGGGGGTACTTTGCAGGGGTTATTCTGTGGGTGTCCCGGCCAGGTTGGGGTCGGACAGCACAGTCGCTTTACGCGTTGAAGCTAAAGGCCACAATAATTGGTTATGTACCTCCGCTTGTTGTGTATGGGAGTCTCAAGCCTCTCCTAAGCGAGACATACCTGCTTCATTCGGGAGCTCATTTATCCAGCCCTGGTTTGCTTGCATTTGGCTTTAGATTTTATTAGTGATTGCTCTGTGCACGATAGTTGGCCTAGGGTTTACGTAAATAGAGAGTCTTTTCTATTTTTTGAGTCATTGTGGATTCGGGTGTGGCTCCTCGCCATTCTCATCGTTTAGCAGGACTTCTGCCTTCTACTTCTCCTCCTCCTTTGGGAGAGAGATCTAGGAAGTCCAGGCGGACCATTTCACACATTGATTCACACACCATGGGAGACCATTTATAAGGTATTCCTGAACCACCTTCTCCCATTCATGTAGATGATGGGGAGTTTACTCCTACTTACGATCCTTCACCCGACTTGGCTGAGTTAGGTCCTATGATTTCTAAGATAGGAACCATGCAAGATAGACCTACTCACTCTAGGGTTGATTCCCCATTGACACGTTACCAGTATGGAATGCTGGAGGATGCCGAGACTCATTTTGAACCCGCCAGCACTAGCTATGGTAGTTATGGTATGTCTGGTTTACGTAAATAGAGAGTCTTTTCTATTTTTTGAGTCATTGTAGATTCGGGTGTGGCTCCTCGCCATTCTCATCGTTTAGCAGGACTTCTGCCTTCTAGTTCTCCTCCTCCTTTGGGAGAGAGATCTAGGCAGTCCAGGCGGACCATTTCACACATTGATTCACACACCATGGGAGACCATTTAGAAGGTATTCCTGAACCACCTTCTCCCATTCATGTAGATGATGGGGAGTTTACTCCTACTTACGATCCTTCACCCGACTTGGATGAGTTAGGTCCTATGATTTCTGAGATAGGAACCATGCAAGATAGACCTACTCACTCTAGGGTTGATTTCCCATTGACGCGTTACCGGTATGGAATGCCGGAGGACGCTGAGACTCATTTTGAACCCGCCAGCACTAGCTATGGTAGTTATGGTATGTCTGGTTTCCCTACACATGATTTGGCATTTCATGTCGAATCCGACTTCGAGCCTAACACTATGCCTGGGGGCACTCTCATTCCTTACCATGTGGAGAGGTTTGGGAGTACTAGTCACATTGCACCTTCCATCCCAGTGGTGGAAGTTACATCACATATCCCTCCTAGGTCTAGGGTTAGCGATCCAATTAGGATACCATATCTGAGATGAGTGATGATAGGTGGTAGCACGTACATTATTACTCATATTCCTTCGTCCTCGGTCCCTATTTCTCAAATGTACATCCTCCACCTTATTCGTGTGGTCCTTCGAGCCGGCACATGGCTACGAGTCAGGTCCGTACTGCGGTAACTAGACCGATTGGGTCTCAGGTTTACATACCACCCGTTGCTTCGGGAGGATATGTTCATACTTCTAGAGGTCATGTTACTACTTCCAGGGAGTATATCCCTACTTCTGGTATGTATATCCCTACTTCCGGTATGTATATCCCTACTTCCGGAGCGTATCTTCCTACCTACGGAGTGTCTCATGGGGCATCGCATGCGATGACTTATGGACCCTATTATGGGATGCAGTATGGATAGGGTTCTTCACCTTATGGGGGCGGGTATCAACAACCTGCTTACTCTCCTAATTACGGCTTTGTAGCTCCTACTATTCAAGGTCCACCACACTATGGTGCTTCCACGCCACCCTATTCGGGTCATACGGGAGGAGGGCACTATGGCCAAGGCCATGGTGGTAATCAGCCCTATATGAATCAAGGAGCGGTCCATCGACCTCATCATCCTAGGCTCCCTTTCCTCGCGACGCTCAATATTCCTAACTTGTCAAGATGGACGAACGATCTTGTGGCTCATGACGCAGCTTGGCCGGCTGTCCCTACCAAGCTTCCTTCGGACATACCTAAGTTCGAGGGAAAACCGGGAGAGGATCCGAGCGAACACGTTACTATGTTTCACCTATGGTGCTCTTCAAATTCCTTACATCAGGACTCAGTCCATTTGAGACTATTTCAACGCACCCTTACAGGGCCTGCCGCAAAGTGGTGTATAGAGTTACCTAGGGGAGCTTTCGCTTTGTTCGATGACCTTGCGATGAATTTTCTTAATCACTTCCAGCTACCAATGCGTTATGACGTTGGTACTGAAATCTTGTCGACATTTCGGCAAGATAAAGCCACAGATATCTCTGATCATATTCAAGAGTGGCATAGACGAAAGAGGTTAATTAAAGCCTTTATACCGCCAGAGTTCCTCCTCGAGTGGTTCCTCAAGTCGTTATTGCCATGTATAGCGAAGGATGTTTCCACATCCGGAGTGCAGAATGAGGAACAAGCAATTTTTAGGGCATAGGAACTGGACTTGATTTATGCTCAGTCCGGTTTGTTGTATGATATTATTCCCAATGCTTCTCGTTCCAGTTTCGACCCCAAAGTCAAACCTGGACCACATGCTGATGGCATTGTGGGTTGGGCAAGTGCGAAACCTGTGGATTCGGTTGCAAAACAAGTTAGTCAATTGTCAATCAACCAATCTGCTTCGGGACAAGCTACGGCTTCGTCTCAACCCGCCCAAACGATGAGTGTACTTTCTGTGCAATCGTCGGACCAGAAGGGTAACCAGCAGCCCGGACGGAATAGAAAAAAGGGTAAAAATAATCGAAAGGGTGGGAATAAGAATGAGAATGCTAACAGTAATGACAAGAATGGCTGAAATGCTGGGGGGACAAGCAAGCTAAATGTAAGGTTAATTTCCCTTGCAAGTTATGTAAGGATGATCACCTCACTTACTTGTGCCCTCGTATTGAAGAAGCTTCGAGATTCTTGGCACAGGGCCCAGCCATGCTAACTAACCCTTTACCGCATAATTAAAATATGAACTCGAAGTCCCATGATGAGTTTGGTGATGATCATGATCCGCCAGAGGGGAGTGGTCATGGGTGCATTAACATGGTCTATGCTGCGAAAGTTGTGACCCATGCGAAAGATTATGGTTCGTCACAACCCAGCCCAGGAAAAGAGCCTGATCCACCAGGGTCTCCTTTGCGCATTGAGAAACCTATGGATAAACCTGAGACTGCACCTCGCATTCCTAAGGGAGTCCTTAAGCGTTCAGGGAATAATCCAAATTCCCGAGCCGCCCAGAACTATTCAGTTGTCCGTCGCAAAGGAAGGCATTGCTTTCTGCCCTTGGTGTGAATGATGATGCTTCTTCCTCTGTGATCAAATTTGAAACCGCAGGACTTCAGCCTCGCTTGCCCTACTATGTGTCTCTTTTGATTCATGTAGAATGTATTAATATGACCGTCAAGCGCACTATGATTAACGAGGGCGTTGATGCTTCTGTGATGTCTTTATCCTGTTGGAAGGGTCTGGGTTCTCCTGAGCTGTCTAAATCGGCGACTATGTTAACTACGTTCGATGGGAGATCTTTTAGACCGCACGACATCCTTGCTTCCCTTAAAGTCTGTTTGGGAAGGAAGACCGTGGCGATAGAGGTCGAGGTGGTTGATGCGCCCCTTGACTACAATCTCTTACTGGGTAGGAACTGGATGTAAAGTATGCAAGCCGTTGCTTCTTACTTGTTGCGCATTGTATGCTTTGCACATAACGGGAAGATCGTAATGATTGATCAAACAACATTCAAGAATCTGTCTGTTACCGCATCTTCAGGAGCTTCGATCCTGATCGTTGAGCACTCTCAGTTGGCAACTGGGAGTGTGGGTGTAGGCATGTATCCATCCCTCATGGGAAGGTTTAGTTGTCCTACACCAATCCTGATGATAGGATCTAGTTCCGATGAGGTTTCAACATCTACGACATCGATGTATTTTCGTATGAGTCATATGGAAGATCCTTGGATTCTTCCTACACCGAGTACTTCGAGTGAGCCCGTCGTGACGGACGTGCCGTTGCCTACAACTATGATAACTTATCAAGCTAATATTAAGCTTGTTGCAAAATCTAGTCCTTCGTCTTCACAGATGGAGGAGGAGGACCCTTATGTGCTGCCGACATGGGCAGTACAGTCTTCTCACGCACATGACTACCTTGATATGGTTTTCCCTTCGGATGAAGCGATTATTGAGGCTATGTCGGGAGTTGAGCCACCATGGGAGGAACTCCATCATAGATCGTACTTTCTTCCAGATCTTGACCTCTTGGAGCATGATGATTTTAGGGCGATTCTTAGTTAGAGAGTTGGTAGTCCTATGGTTCCATTAATCTCTCCTGGTTCGATGGCTGATGGAAACATGGAAAACATATCTGCAACGATTCCTATCAACATCTCTCGCAATCCTGGCACGATAGAGAATGTCTATATTGGGGCGGAATGTTCCCATGTTGAGATTCTTGAATACACCGATCTATTTAAGGAATTCTGTGATATTTTTGCTTGGTATTCTGACGAGATTCCAGGTATTGACCCTCATATTATCAAACATGAGATTAAGACTTACCCCAACGCTAAGCCTATTCGACAACGTTTACGTGCGGTGAATCCTAGGAAAGCACCCACCATTAAGACATAGATAGAGAAGCTGTTGAAAGCCAGTTTCACCTATCCCGTTCCCTTAACGAAGTGGGTTTCAAACCCCGTTTCGATGGATAAGAAGCAAGGAGCGATCCACATATGTACTGATTTCCACGATTTGAATCGTGCCTGTCCTAAGGACAATTTCCCCACACCATTTATTGATCAGATTTTGGATGAGTTTGTGGGTAGCGAGGTGTTCTCCTTCATGGACTGATTTTCCGGATATAATCAGATACAGATTAAACCTGAGGAACAACATAAGACTGCATTTATTTGTCCTTGGGGAACGTTTGCATATTGAAAAATTCCTTTCAGCCTTAAAAACACCGGAGCTACATTTCAGCAGGCAATGACCTTGATCTTCTATGATCTCAAGTCAATTATCGAAGTATTTTTGGATGACCTTGCTGCTCATTCTCGTATGAGAATGCGTCATCCCTATCACTTGAGATTGGTATTCGAAAGATGCCGGCACTGTTCGATTATATTAAATCCTCACAAGTGCATCTTTTGTCTGAAGTCATGGCGTTTGTTAGGATTCATCATTTCTAAAGAGGGTATAAGAGTCGACCCTTTGAAGGTTGAGGCAATACTTCAGTTGTCTCCCCCGAAGAATATTAGTCATCTTCAGTGTTTGCAAGGCATGGCAAACTTTTTACAAAT
This sequence comes from Pseudotsuga menziesii, assembly GCA_001517045.1. Classification (NCBI taxonomy): domain Eukaryota; kingdom Viridiplantae; phylum Streptophyta; class Pinopsida; order Pinales; family Pinaceae; genus Pseudotsuga; species Pseudotsuga menziesii. The sequence continues at coordinate 228,677 of LPNX010116023.1, forward strand.
ATTTGTTGTCAACTTTGCCAATTTGAATAGAGGCTTTATGTGTCTCTTGAAGAAGGACACCCCCTTTTATTAGGATGAGTGAGCCCAGGAGTCCTTCAATGCACTCAAGCGAGCCCTAGCATCGGCCCCGGTGATTAGTCCCCCAGATTATAGCCTTGATTTTCTATTATATGTGGCCGCGTCATTAGAGACGATTGGTATGGTTTTGGTTCAAGAGGATGAGGAGCTCCAAGAGCATGTCATATATTATTTGAGTCAGAACCTTATTGACACAGAGATTTGTTATTCTCATGTCGAGAAGCTTGCTTTAGCTACCGTACATGTGGTTCAGTGGTTAAGACATTATATTCTCCTTCGCTAGACCTTGGTTGTATCCCATGTCAATCCGTTTCAATTCGTCCTCACCCGAAGGATGATTGGGGGAAAATATAATAAATGGATTGTCATTCTGCAAGAATTCTATCTCGAGTTTGTTTCGGCAAAATCGAAGAAGTCTTTAATTTTTGCAGAGCTTATATCGGATTTCCCGAGCTAGGCTGAGGAGTTGGTTTGTGAAGATACGTTTGTCGATGAACACATCTTCTTAATCTCAACGTTAGACCCATGGTATGGGGATATCATAATATATTTACAAACACTGAATACCCCTGCTCACCTCTCGCGAGATGAACGACGACGATTACGTCATGTCTCTAAGAACTACCTCATAGTGGACAACACTTTGTACCACTGTGGGGTAAATTCCATTTTACGACGTTGTTTAACTCATGAAGAGGCTGAGGTAGTGCTGAATGATTGCCACGGAGGGGCATGTGGTGGTCATTTATTTGGGCTTTCTACAACTCAAAATATTTTAAGAGCGGGTTATTTCTAGCCGTCGATCTTTAAGGATTGTGTTGATGCGGTCAAGAGGTGCCACCCTTGCCAGGTGTTCACACGTAATATGTGCTCGAAACGTGCCCCATTACATCCCATTATCACCGCCATTCCCTTCACTAAGTGGGGGCTCGATTTTATGGATTGCAACCCAGCTTCGACTGGGGGGCACCATCACATTATAGTGGCTGTTGATTACTTCACGAAATGGGCTGAGGCTATGCCTACAGTAAAATCCGACGGTGAGACAGCCGCTCACTTTGTGTTCAACCAAATTATTACTCGGTTCGGGATTCTAAAAGAGCTTGTCATTGACCATGGCTCGCACTTTCAGAAATGTATGATGGAAGAGTTGGCATCCAAGTTAGGGTATAAGCAAGAGCATTCCTCTTCTTACTACCCTCAAGCGAATGGACAGGTAGAGGCAGTGAATAAATGACTCAAATCCATTCTCTGACAAACCATCACACAAAGCAAGAACAATTGGCACATCATGCTTTGTGGGCATATCGAACCGCTGTTAAGACTGCCACTGGTTTTTCTCCATATCAACTTGTACATGGAGTGGAGTCAATATTGCCGGTTGAATGCGAAATTCCTTCGTTGAAGCTAGCTGTAGAACTCTTACCAGACACTTCCCCATTGGAGGAGCATTTGGTTCACCTTGAGCAACTTGATGAGCAGCGTCGGGATGACTTGGTGGCTCTAGAAGTCAATAAACGTCGCGTAAAGGTCCAGTATGATAAGTTTGTCTACCCAAGGAGGTTTAGTGAGGGAGACTTGGTCCTTTTGTGGGACCAACCGAAAGAACCCTTGGGGGCAAGGAAATTTATTCCTATGTGGCGTGGTCCTTACGTGGTCAAGCATGTATTAGAGAAGGGTGCGTATGAGTTAGTGGATTACGAAGGAACGACCTTCGCGGAGCCTAGAAATGGGCTCTATCTCAAGAAATACTATGCATGATCTTCAGCCAAGGTTGCTTATTGTATATTAATGTACAACTTTGCATAGTTAGGTCTTTTTCTTATGGTGATTGGGTTTGTGATTAGTTTCAATTTCTTTTGGCAGATGTCAATGGAATCTTCCACCTACATAGGATTCACGGATGGTGCAAGCCGTCACACTCAACACTCAGCCTCTGTTGCTTGGGTGATTTATACTCCTATGGGTGAGGTACTGTCTTCAGGAGACGTATGTCTACAGCCATCTTCCAACAATGTTGTTGAATACAGTGCCATTATCGAGCTTCTACAGGATGCCATTTTACATGGCGTTCTGTCTCTTGAGGTACGTCTTGATTCGAAGTTAGTAGTGTCACAGCTCAATGGTTTGTACCATGTTAGAGATTCGACGTTATTGAGAAGATTCTTACGTGTGATATTGTTAGAACGACAATTTGACAATATAACATATATACATATTCCAAGAAATAATAATCAAGTTGCTGACTCATATGCTAACTACGTGTTAGATTGGCATTTGTTTCATTCACAATAAATTAATCACAAACACAATTTTTACACATGTAAATAAATAAATCAATCACCATAAAACGTTTTATATATACATCCAAAATGTGATAATACATAGTGTCATGATACAAAATTGGGGCTTTCGAGCCACCATCATATAATACACGGTAGTACAAAATGTATACACTCCCAGGTGTCTAATCCTGTGGAGGAGGAGGAGGGTTGTGATCATGGAAGGTCACTACGGCTCTAGCTAGTCGTTGAAATAAACGCACCCATGTGCATGGTACACCCACCACCTACCGCTACATAGCCTCAGGCAAGTCCTCGACTTGCGCCATGGGAACTCTGTGTGTCAGTCTCACAAAATTGATATGAATACTCTGGAGGGTCCGCTCTCCGTATCCACACCCGTGATGTCATCTCCTCTTCCCCTCTATCTATGACGAGGGAATCCCTCTGGCCGCCATGGTCCCACATCTGCACACAAATGGTAGATGTCACTATGTATTATCACCCAAAAATATGTCTTTTTGATTCCATATAATCAAGAAAATGAAAAAAAAAATAAATAACTCAAAATTTAAAAAGAGAGGGTCGAGATTCATTACCTATATCGCCATATGCCGATCCTGGTGGTAATGACATGTCTGGGTCCCCCTGGAAATCTATCCATGCGTAGGGGTAGTCATCGATGGGAACTATCTGTCATCGCCACCACAGAAAAAAGTCAGCTGGATATGGGTTGGCCACCCTACCACCCCCCAATCTGCACATAGCATCTGCCCAACGTCGTTGGGTCGGATCTCGAACCTCATGAAGAGGAACGTCCACTCCGGGGCTCAATCCTGGAACATGCTCGAAGAAAAACGTGCTCAAAATACTGTTGAACCCGAAGTTTCCCACTCTACCTGCCTTACACTCATTGAGCTGATGTTTCATGTTGCTCAGTAGTGTAGTGCTCCATTCATAGATCGTGGGTCTTATGCACTCCACTGCATAGAACATCAGAGGCCGCGAGGCTTGGTGGAGTGATGCCAAGCCTACTATCCTGCCCAATGTCAATAGTATGGCCTTTAGGCCTAGCACCTGTATAGCATTGGTAGGGACCTGACTCCCCACCTTCTCTATGTCTGGATAACAGTACACCGCAATGTACTCGTCGATAGTCAGGCCACCTCTTGGCCCACCACGAGAACGAAGGTTCACCACTTCCCCTCGTTTAGAAAGCCCAGTAATGAAGTATATGTCCTACACCTCTATGGTGAGGGACATCCCATCTATATGGAAGGACTCTGAGTCTGGATCCCAGTAATCCACCAGCATCTGTAATAGTCTTGGTTTGGCCCTCAAACCACCAACACACCAAAACTTGTAGAGTCCGCATGCACGTAGAGCTTGTTGAGCCATTAGATCGGCCCTTACTACTTCCTCTACTTCACCATGCTCACGCTCTCTCCACTCTAGGACCATCCTGCACAAGAAATTGCAAATTTTCCCATCAGTTTATTGAAAAAACCATATGCGCGGCCTCATACGTGACTGTTTTCAAAACAGCTGCGTATGTATGCGGGTTTGAGGGCATTTTCCGTGTATATCCATCCCTATACGCGGAAAAACCCTCGATTTCCACGTGGGCCACAGCGCCCATTTTGGGTTGGCCTAAAAAGCTTAATTGACCATGGAAATTCATAAAAATTGTATCAAAATGAAAGAGAAGAGCATGAGTAAATACCTGGAAGAAATGGTAGTGGATTCTGCTGGCTGGATCTCCTGGAATTCGTTGTTGAAAATCAGAGCTCAAATGGGTAAAAGTTTCAAATGATTTATAATATTTTGAATTGTTTACTATTTATAGAAAATTTTCAAATATTTGAAAATTTTTACCCCCTTTCCTATAGTTTCGACATTTTCTAACGATTTTGGACCGTTTTTGACATAATTCATGATGTAGAGGACCTTTTTCAGTGCCGTTTCAGCCGTTGGATTGACCCGTTCGTGCCGATTTCAGGCATCATGTCTAAACTGGCATATAGGTTAGGTTTCACCACCGTTTGTATTTTGCATAACCTTATGACCATCTCATCATGACCTTAGGTATGAACCCACTCTATTATGTCACGGAACCTTCTTGCTGCTTTAGAAGTGGCATGATATGAGTGGTAGAACATCACCTTACATGGGTACCCTAGTTAGCGCCTTATTTGCATTTGGTGCCCATGCTGACGTTTTCTCCTTTAGGGTGTGGGAGTCCATTGTATAGTACTGCCATGACATTTCACAAGAGCCTCATACTCCTCTTGATCTTTTGCTGGCCTATGTCCCTCAGGACTCCCTCATGACAAGTTGTGAATGCATTATCATGAGCTTTGCCTACCTTATTGAGCTTTATGCCGGCTTCCCTAACATTGCATTTCAGCCATATAGCCTGAGCCATTTTTTATATCCTTCGCAGCTTGATTCCCTTTTTACCGGGAGGGGATTTTCCCCTGAGTGTCGATATCCTACACATGTATCCTTGCATTGAGCATAGGTATGTTCCACTGCTTGGAACTAGTTTGTTTGCCTTTATGACACTCGTCTCCTCCTAGTATGTAACTATAAAGCTATTTTATTCTTTTTTCAAGCTTTTTAAATAACTAAAAAAGTCCAAAAAAAAAACCAAAAAGCTGGATAAGGAAAGATGTTATCTGTGGCAGCTGTCAAGTCGTGTTGCCTTTGAGCAGAGCACTGTATATCACATCCATTGGTTGGGTTATAGTTTGACTTTAGGAGCTGTACTCGTTTATCTGAGTTTATCTCCACCGACTGGTTAAGCTTCCAGTCCCTATGGAGCCTCTGTTGATGCCTTCTGTGTCGCAGAGATGTCCCAGTTTGTATATCGAGTCTATGCTTCCTTCATTCAGTCACCATACACTGTTATGCTCTTGTTCGAAGGAAGTTGAAGCCTAAGTTGACCATTCCTCAGTTATCTTGACTTTGCATGTTGACCATTCCCGATACAGTTACTGGTTCGTGCACCTTATGATCGAGTCCTTACACATTATACAACTTTGCTGAGTACCTCGTGTTGGATGATGGGGGATTCCTTAATGCCCTCCTTCCAACGGATTTCATCCCGTCGACTTCAGATCATTTATTCTGGGATTGGAATCTAGAGTCATTTTGAGTGCCTTGAGATTTGCAGTCATCAGTGGCAGGTTCTCTCGCCATCGACAGTTTTTGGGAATACATCAATGTCCCCTGATCGATGGATCCTCTCAAGTGTTCGACCTCAACACATTTATTCACACTTGTTAGTTTGCACTCTAGTACCTTGATTCCCATTTTCATTATCGATGGGTGATCTCGCGTCTGTTAACGGTACACATTAATGACCGGTAATCAGACGATGGACTACTATGTTCAACCTCGACACCTCTATTCGCATAGTAGGACATGTACTCGTAGCGGTTTGTGTAGAAGACTTTCCATATTGGTGGCATCTCTTATATGCTACCTCCTTGATGTGCCAGTGTTCATGAGATTTTAGCTCTCGTGACTTGATTCCAGTATATGTCAGATATTTCCAGCCATTGTGGAGATCTTGATCTGTTATGTCTTCAGCCATTATGGAGATCATGGTCCTTTTTATATCTTCATCATGGAGATTCTGATCTATGTATATTGTACATGGAAATGACCACATATGTGATATCATGTATCATGCCTATTCATGGCCATTGTACTCTTATGTATCCAGGACTGCTATATGTATTTGCAGTTATGTGTAGAGTTGTATTAGTGTACTATGCTGATTGGGTGGCTGGTATTCCATTTGGGATCCTTCATCACTCCACTTCTGGGATGGAATTATAATGTATTTCGGCCATTGTATGACCCCTCTGACCTCATACATTAGGGGGCATCTGTTATAGCTGATTTCACCACACCAGGTGAATCACACTTTGTATGGCCTACCCCTGTCCTACTGCAGACTCCTTAGACCCCATGGACCATTTTTTGTCCTTTAATGTTTCCTTGATCATCCCTAAAAACATGTGAAAAATGATACACACGACATTTAAACCTATAAGCGCGTATATACGTGGGTTTGACCACTAAAACCGCATACATCGGGATGTGTACAAAATCCAAAATCCTTTTGGAGTTTTCCTTGACATGGATCCGACTCATTTGACTACTGGCCTTCCCTATGCCTTGAGATTGCTCGGATTCGACCTTTCATTACCCCTTTGAAAAGCTATATAAGGAACCCCTTGGTACATTGAAGGCAAGAAGAGAGAATTGAGAGAAAAGAAACTATAGTCCATTGTTTCCAGAATTTATGCTTGAGTCTGCATCCCTTTGTCCCTTGGAGCTCTATTGTGTTCTTCCCAAGCTTTCCTTTTGCTTGTGAGCTTGCTATTGAGAGATGGAGGATTGAGGTGGTGGAGGCCCAAGTGGGGGATTCAGTTTCTCCGGTTCGCAGACGTTCCATCAGAGGTTGTATCTTGTGATCTCTGATTTATATTAATAGAAATATCTTTTCCTATCCAATAATGTGTGTTTGAATGAATATTTTATCCATGGGATTATGTCAAATGCTTGCACATTATTGATTATATATGCTAGAATAGATCTAACACCATGATATATAGAATGCTTGTATTGTTTACTTGTTGTTGAGGAAGTAATCTATCAATTCAAGTTGAAGTTGGAAAGCTCAACGGGGATCTACTTCAACCGTCCGGAATAAGGTACGAGGTCTGATCCTTTAGTGTTAGACATTTAATTTCTATTGCATATTGGAAAGGATTGATTCCTGGAGTCAAGCTGTCTGTTGTGGTACCCCAAGCCATAGGAATTTCTCTCCGTAACAATATATAAGGATAACCAAGGATGAATAGATTCCAAATTGACAAAAAAATCTCCATGACTTGAGGATCTTGCAACCATAGTGGAGAAAATTGAAAGGGAATGGGACTAAAATTTTGAGAAGGGAAAAATGATAGCGAAATGGTCTTGTGATCATAAATCATTGATAACAGGATGCATGATGAGATGATGTAACTAAAGAGAAGTAGATCAGTATAGACTAAGAAGAGATAATCTAGTAGAAACGTGGCTAGGGATGATTTTCCTTTTTGACCAAGTAATTTTTCCCCTTTATGTTTTTATATTGACCAAATTCCAGTTTTTAATGAGGTCTTCCACTTTCTCCCTCAACAATTGGGTCCCTCCTGTTTTTTATTCACTAGATAAAACCAATTTTAAGTCTCCTGCTACAATGTAGTTCTTGGTTTAATTAACGTCCATTAGATCCTAAAAGAGTTATAGAACTCATATTTTTCTTTATAGGATAAATGAATGCATACATTATGGATGTTGAGATACATACTTGAATAGATGTGGTGCAATCCTATGTAGATCTAATGTTGAGTTTTTTGAAGATATTCAAGGGGAAATTGAGAGGTGTGCCAAAGTGAGCATATTTCTCAAAGGAAATCCTAGAGCTCACCACTACTCCTTTTTTCTTCATTTGAAGCATCTGAATTTCTTTGAGTTTTGTGTCCTGGCAGAGAATGATAGAATGATTTGTGGATTTAACCAAATTTGTCACTATTTCTTGTTTTACTGTTTCCTACCCAAACCTTGGAAATTCTAGAAGTCAATATTTAGTAATTGGTGGTTGAAGGTTTGTATCCCACTCCTTGCATTTGTGTTCTTGTATTCTTTTCTGCTGAGATACTTGTCCCTACTCCCAATGAATTTTTTATGGCGGTTTGAAGTCCAAGGATATTTTCCTTATTGACATCCTCGTACTTTTCTTTCATGGGTTTTCAACTTGGTTTTTTAGGGTATAATTTTCCTATGTACCTTAATATTATAACATTAAATGAAAACAATAAATAACATAATAAAACAATATTTTAGAATGAAAATGACATAATTACCCCAACAATAGACAATTGTATATAACCAAATATCACACTAGAAATACCTTTATTGATGAAATCATTGTTCACTTGCCTCTTCAAGGGAGAAACCTCTAGATGAGAAAATATCCAATTCCAATATACTTTTTTATTACATTGTTTTTACTCTTTTATAAATTTTCTAGTAAGCATAACCTTCTAGTAAGAATTCTTAGTGATCGAACTTTCTAGTAGTTGAAATTCTAATAAGTCTTATTACAAATATTGATTTCACACTATATCTACTTCATGGGCCTTATTTAATATTTATCTCCTCAATACATAGAAACCTATCTATATATTTAAGGGAGTTAGGGTAGGACCCTAAACTCCCCTTGCCCTTAAAAACAACATTGTCCTCAAGGATGGAGATGCAAAAATTGTTGAAGTATATTTACTGGTTCCCATGTAGCATCCTTAGGTTGAGTATCTTTCCACTAGGATAGGACCTATTGGATGGTGTACTAATAGAGACAACATTCCCATTTGACAAGGACAAATTTGGGTTGCAACCAATGGAACCTTCTTCATCCAATTCTTGAAGTATAGTATGAATATTGTAGTAAGAGTAAACCACTTTCTTCAAGAATGATACATGAAATATGGGATGCTTATTAGAGTGGTTAGGTAGATCCAATTTGTAATCCATGGGGCCAACACGTTTGAGGACCTTATATGGCCCATAAAACTTGGGATAAATCTTCTGGTGTTCAATGGAGTTATGTGAGGTTTTCTTATAGGGTTGTAGGTGGAGGAGTACCTAATTCCATTTTACAAAATGGTGTTCTAAATGATGTTGATAAGCATGCTACATAGTGTAGAATAGTTTCAAGGGGAAAGGCACACGTGTTGAACTTTTGTCCCCAAAAAACATCGTTTAAGCAGTCAAACAAGCCTTGTAAGGTTATGGACACCAAATCTGCAAAGTGAGACCTGCCCCTAAAATGGGCCTCACAAATTCATCTACCTAGAAATCACTAAAATAGATGACAAGATATATAATGATCCATTTTGGATCACACCTCCCTAGTTTCAAAGGATTTTTTTCCCCAAAATATTTTACTGAATGAGGCAAGGAAATTTATCATCTTCATTTTCCTTGGAGTACCATTTATCCTTTCCTAGAAGTTGTCCTTTCAACCCCAACTTCTAGAGTTCATATTATATTCACCCAGTTGTTCTTGACTTCTTCTGTAAAATTGTCTTTTGATAACTTTACCTGAGCCTCTAATGCTAATTCCTATACAACAAGTAAGACTTGCTCAATTTCTTCGTCTTACAAGGAAGCTTCGTAGAGTTTTATATTTTCCACATTCACTATTAAGTAAATCCGCATATATGGGGGTAGAATGAGTCTGTAGCCATTATGTCCTACCTTCTCCAACACTTCAAAAGGAGCATTTTGTAATTCCTTGACATTCGCATAGGACCTTGTAGTGTTTCCTTATTCAAGTGAAACCCAATTTTGTCTCAAACCTTGAATGTTTTCTCAAGCATGTATTCAACATGTCTATCCTTGAGCTTTTCTTGTGACTTCTTCAATGTATATTATACTTGCAAATGGATTTTCCTAATCTTATAAACAAAATGTTCATCTCTCAATGCTTCACTAGAGGTGTTTTTTGTCACTCCCGCTTGGTGTCCCATAAACAACATCTAGAAGTGAAGGTGGAAGATATCTAAAACAAGTTTCAAAAGGGGACTTACCAATGGAAGTAGGGGTTTCTATGTTATAAGAGTGCTGGGTGTAGATTCGATTGTCATCCCAAGTCTTTGTATGCTTATGATTGTAACCCCAAACTCTTGTTAGCTACTTCTATTTTCCCATCTGTTTGTAGATGGAATGCTATAGATCCCTTCAACTTAGTGTCCATTTTCTCTGAAAGTGTAGTCCAAAAGGCATTGGAAAATATGGTATTCCTGTTTGAGATGATGCTCCTTGGTATGCCAAAGTGCACCTAGACCTACTCAAAGAACATGTTTGCTTCTTCTTGTCCTTTTATGGCCTTTTTACAAGGCACAAGAATGCACATCCTGTTGAACATATAGACCTTCCTTTTTATTACTAGCCTTTCTTGCGTAACAAAATATGCATCCTCTAATAAACTGAGCTACATATTCTTCCATCTTAGGCCAATAAACATACATTTGCAAGTTGGAAACTGTCTTCCCAATACCAAAATTCCTTGCAACTTTGGAGGTGTGATCCACTCTTATGAGTTCCAATCTCTCACCTTTAGGAACGTAAATCTTGTCCGACATGTAGAGTAACCCATCCTGGAGATGATAGTCATCCTTTTTATCACCTTATTATACATATAATTGGTCTTGTAGCTACTAAAATACTTCCTTGAAGTCCTCATATTTTGTGTATTCTTAATTGTATGCACCACGGGTGAAAGGATCCATGTGCATAAGATTACCCAAATCTATGATATTGGATATAAGTGTCCTTGAGAGCATGTAAGCTAGCTTGTTTGTACCGCCCTTCTTATATTTCATGATTATATGGAATTTCTCTAAAAATCACATCTACATGTAGTCTCAGTGTTTGTTGTAGCTTAATTTAGGCTTGCAAATACTACAACGACTTGTGATCAATGAGAATGATGGTATCCTTTCCCATCGGATAATGTTTCTACTTAACAACTTGAACCAAGGAATAAAGTTCCTTGTCATATGTATGGTAGTTCATTATGCTTCCATTAAACATTTCAAAATGATATCCCACTGGCATCCCTCGCTGCATCAAATCGCTCCCATAGCATACCCACATGATTTTGTCTCCAATTCGAAAGGTTTATATAAGTTGGGAAATGCAAGAACTGGTGACCGACTGATATTTTGCATGAGCTCTTAAAAGTATTTCTATTGATTATTTCACCACTAGAACCCTTTGTTGTTGGATGTTATGGAATAGAGAGGTGCAACCACAACCGAAAATGAAGGTATACAATTTCGAAGGTTTTGTGTGTCCACAAAAAAATCCTAACTTCAATTATATTTGTAGGAGTATGCCACTTAGTGATGGCCTCCATATTTTCAGGATCAATCTTAAGTTCTCCTCCAACAATCACATACCCTAAGTACACCAAAGCTTGCTAGGAAAATTCAAATTTCTTAATGTTTAGTTGATGTTTTTTCAAGCTATCCAACATCTGTCTAAGATGTGATATATTCTCTTGCTATGTAGCACTATAAACCAATATATCATCCAAGTACACTATTACAAATGAATCTATGAAGGCCCAATGCAATACATCATTCATCAAACACATAAAGGTAGCCGGTGGATTACACAAACCAAAAGGAATTACTACTTGTTCATTTAGATCTTTCATAGTATTGAAGGCAGTCTTCTAGGCGTCCTCTTGTTTCACTCGTACATGGTAGTTTCCTAGTTTGAGATCCAACTTGGTGAAATACTTGGCATTCTGCAACTGATCTAGCAAATCATTTATCCTAGACATAGGGCATCGATTCTTTAGGGTGATCTTATTTAGATCTCTGTAGTAAATATACATCCTCAAAGTACCATCCTTCTTGGGTACTATGACAATAGGTGATCCACAAGGTGAGGTGCTTGGTAGAATTACTCCCTTCCCCACCTATTGTTGTAATTGCTTCTTCTACCTCTAGGACAATATGTCTATACAGTCCAAGGTTAGACATGCATAATTTGGTAATAGTTTCATCCCATGCTCCAATTCCCTCTTAGGAGGTATCCCTATAGGATCTTGGAACACTTCTCTGTATGCCTGGAAAAGGTTCTCTAACTAGTATTTCTTCTCTTTGATACATCCCTCTAGAGATTCTACTTTTACCAGTTCAACTTATTTCTGATTATGTCTTAACAAGAACAACACAAAATTTATACTTGAACTGATCAACATCTTCCCTTGGTTGACACTTACAAGACAATTATTTGATTAAACTTTTTGCACATTGCTAATGGAAGTTTTTTTCATCCTTAATCAAGCAGTATTGGTTTTCTCTCCTCATGAAGATCATATCCATCTTATACATGTAGGGGCTTCCAAACACTACACCACAAACATAAAGGGGTATGACGTCTACCTACACTTCATCAGTATAATATGCACTTATTGAAAATTTAATCTTGCACTATTTTGTGACCCTAAGTTTTCCATCCTTATTTACCCATCCCAATGGATAAGGTTTAGGATGATCATGAAACTCCAACCCAATCTTTTCGACTAGATCAGATGCTGCGGGATTCACTTGTGAATTGTAATTGAATAGGGCATGTACCTTTGTATTCTTGTTTTGGATATTGATATGGAAGAGTTTGGTCATCTCCTTATCTTCCTTGTGATGAAGGCTACTCAAATTCACCTCCTTATGTAATGAAGTGCAGACAATCTTCTCATCCACTTATGAGTTGCTCTTTACCTCTATACTGGAATCTGTGGGTAGAAGGTTCTTCTTCTCAACATCCTTCTTGCGATTCTTAAGGTTTATCTCTGGATGTTGCTTCCAATTGTCACGTCCCCATCCATACACCTAACTAAAGGAGGGGATATTACGAATTACAAGTTTCTAAATTTTACCCCATGGCCATACTATGAATTTGTATATGATCGAATTTCATAATGCAAAACATATTGGAATTAAGAATCTACCCACACATAAATAAGCATATTCATTACAGGAAGAATATCAAATCATTCCACATTAAAATACAAAGAGATTGCTTATCTTTAAACAAGTAGATCCAAGCAACTAGTTGTGTAAGAGTGATTTTCCACCCAACCATAGGTATTAGCTTTAGATACCGCCCCCAAGCTGGGATATGAGGGAATAAGGGAAAAGGAAACACCTCCAAGTATCTCTCTCTTCCCCCACAACCCAATTTCTATCAAATCTTTTCCCAAATGATCATATAAATATTGTACATGAATCTCACTCAACCATCGCATCCATGGTAGTCTTTCCAACTACCCCAAACAACAAAAGGAAGGCATTTTCCTTCACTAATCCACAATTCCCTCATGAGATTCGACCCTTACAGTGCTTACCAATGTGTGCATTAAGAGTCCAAGCTGATGTGGGCCTTTTAAGTATTCCAGATAGAATTAACCATAGCTTCTCAAGCATCTCATAAACAACAAAACTCATTGCGTAAAGGTTCCTATTTTTCCCAGCTTGTGTGCTCACTTACATCCATGCTCTTTTCTCTAATTATGCAATCCTCACAATTGTCATAGAAATATATTCATCCCATGTTTCCATAACTACATGAGAGAACTTTCCCCACCAACCTCACACATCCACTCAATGATTGGATTTAATAGTCAAAAGGAGAAAATTGGGTCATTTAAGGCACATGGAAACAATTGGATGAGTTCTAAGGTTGGCACTTGGAAATAGAGGATTCAATCCCCCATAGACCCCCTTTCCTCTTCTCGTCTAGTGGAATCATAGCCCCTCCAATGCTCTTTACACAACCATGATTACAGGTTAAACTACTAGGCTCGATTACAAAGCTTAACTCTAAGGGGATCAAGAGAGTTGAACTTGTGACCTCCCAAACTTTAGGGGAGGGGAGAGAATTCACATATAACTCATGACCACTTGAGATAACCCTCAAAACTAAAACTATTAAACTTAGTATATTTAAAAATAAATTAAACTTAATTTAATATATAAACTATTAAACTTAGTATATTTAAGAATAAACTAAACTTATTTTAATATATAATGAATAAAACTATTTTTACGTAGGATTTATCTTGACTAAATCTTTAGTGATGTAAAGACTTCTAATGTTACGTCTTGTTCGTATAGTAAACTCTGTGCTCTTTATCATTATCACCCACTCAGTTGGATCCTCTTGCAAACTACGCATGGGATGTCAATGATGAGTATCGTTTAGGAGGTTCACAGATTATCAACAAATAATACCCTATATTAAATTTTGGAACCATTCACATTGGTTTTTTTATTACAGCTTCATAGATAAGTAATTTTATGTGAAATATGTAAAATCAATCAATGTTATAATCAATGTTAAGTAATTTTATGTTATATATATATATATATAT
>LPNX010116023.1:243115-255919 GCA_001517045.1 Pseudotsuga menziesii
TTAAAAAAAACTAATTTTAATTTTAAAAGCGTACATGTGAGATATTTTTATTTTAGTATATTAAAATTTAAAGTATTAGTAATTATCATAATTTAATTACTATAAATTTTAACATATTGAGTTAATGGTAATATAGATTTGTAAAACATATTTGTTTGAGAAGTAAGGTTAAAACTAAAACATGTTAGTGGGCATTTTTTTCATTGTTGGTTGTTTTGTTCTTTTCTATTTCTATATCTTGAAGTTCTTGATTAGATTCCCACCCCTTGTAAGAGGAAGTGAAACATGAGGGGTTTATAACATGTAAGAGATTCATGTTGCTTCATTGGAGACTTTGGGGAATTCTTGGAGTCTCATCTTTCTTGGAAATCCATTCCTAGTTTTCAAAAGGACTTTCGAGGCAAGAGGGGGTGCTCCTTTCATCTCCCACCTATGGGAGTTGTGGAGCTTTTGCTTCTTCTAAGGCTTTGGAAACCTTGTAACCCTTTATGGGCCATGGGAGAGGGACCTTCATGAAGCTTACTAGGGGATTCATGTTTAGTTTGTTCTTTATTGGGTAGCTTCTCTATCTTCGAACTTCTATATTTTGACATCTAAATTTTTCAACAGCCATAGAGTTATTGGAACTTTCCTTGGGCAATGATCATTGTGTTGAATTTGGGAGTTGGGGCACATTGGGTTGCTTTTTAGGATTGTTAGTGATTGTTCTTCATAGATTTTACTCTTATTGGGAGGCATCACATCATGCTTGGGTTGGTATTTTATTATTATTTGGGCACGTTTTAGTGAAGTGCCCGTACTCAAGGTAAAAGTTGCAATCAAAATAAATATACTCAGTCTAATTCTTATTGATGGCTCCAATTATCCATATTTATTTGCAATTCTTTTGAAACATTCTTCTCCAATTCCACTTCCATATATATTCTAGCACATGCATATTGTTACCCATTCAATAAATATCAATCAAATTATCAACCCAATTTGTTCCTTGTAGCTCTGAATGTTTATGATTCCCAATCATATCCAAACAAAAGGGTTGAATAAATCTCTTATTTTGGATTGAAGTTCAATGACCAATGTGACAAAAACATACCTCAAGGTCCCATGAAATAAGGAATTGATATATATATATATATATCGTGTTTTCACAATCATCTGTAATGAGAATTAAGTAAATAATATATTGATAATAATTAAAGTTTGAACTTAGAAAATATGGGCTTTGAGTTTTTGCTGCAGCAAGTGGTGTGAATTCCGAATCGCAAGGATAGAATTGGGAAAGGAGTGACAAAGAACACAACGAGTGATAGACCCAAGAATGGCGATGGGGAAGAGGTTGGAGAACATGAGAGGAGGGGAATGGGGCATAGGAAAGGGGGTTATATGCATATATCCTATGAGATCCCATTGCTTTAGATCTGATTTGACAAGCTTCGAGAACATGTGGAATTATGGAAGGAAAAATCCCTAATTGCGAAGTTTATTAGGGTCTGTCTTAGGGAAAGAGATCTCCTTAGATGGATCAAGGCCACTTGGAATCCTAAGGGTCATTATGAACTACACTTGAAATCAAAAGGATTCTTTACAATCATATTATTCAATTAGGAAGACATAGATCCGATTTTGGAGGGAGGGAACCGCTTCTTATTCTTAGCAGGGATGTGCCTTTGACAATGGAAAGAATGGTTTAACCCAAACAAGGAGGACATGAGAATTTCCCTAGTATGGATTTTCTTATATTCGCTTCCATGAAAATATTTGTAACATAAAATTTTGTAAGATATTGGAAACGAACTAGGGGAATTTATGAAAGTATCAGAACATACCAAACAACTAAGGTATACTTCTTATGCCCGAATATGCGTTTATATGGATCTATCTCATGATTTTCTTGAAGTAATTAATTTGACCTGGGGGGACGAGGATTGGATCCAACCTCTCAATTATGAACACCTCTCTTTCATATGCAGACAATGTCATGAATACAAACATCTCAACAGGGACTACCAAAAAAATAACACTACCCCCATCCTGCCCAGGCGACCCAGGAGAATGGGGGAGAGGATGAGGGTTTCACTCATGTTAGCAGTAGATAGAGGCAGGGACGAAAACAAACTAGTGAGACACATAACATGAAGACAACATGAAGACAAACAACCGATGCGAATAAATTTGAAACCATAAATACAGTGGGAGAAGAATTGGGGGATTCAATCCACGACGATTCAAAGAAAACTACCTATGAAGGGAACAAGATCTTAGAAATGGGTTAGAAATCCTCATAGTGACAGGAAGAACAAACAAAAGTGATGGAATAAGACCAAATAGAGGGAGCATAAGACGTGGATTTGGGGGAAATTGACCTATATGAGATTAAAAGGGAAGTGTGTCATCCCAAGATGATAGAGTGAGCTTGTGAAAGAGGCTATTCTAAGGACAAAGGCTATCCCTCAGCTAGGTATAACAAAGGAAAATTAGAAGGGAAACAAGAGGAAGCTACATGAAGAGGGAGAAAAGAGAGGAAGGAATACTAACAAACAAAGAATAACTTAGGTAGGAACCAAATTGGTGGAATTAGGACAATGCCCTACAATCAAGGAATCCTCCTTTGAAGTTAACAAAGTTTCACAATGAAAGTGATAACATGGAACATTTGCAGGGTGAGTTACCCACACAATATTAAAATGCTGAGAAATAAGTTGAGAATGGAGAAACCAATGATGGTATTTCCGTAAGAAACAAAATGTGGAGTAGATGTTATGAAGGAAATAAAAAATAAAATATGGAAAGGAAGTGAAGCAATGGAAATTGATGTGAACATAATGACAGGAGGTTTGGAAATATTATGGCATCTGGAAGAAGTTAGTCTCTCAAACTCCTGGGACACTATATTCTTCCTCTCGACTGAGTTTCATATCTGCAATACCTATGTCAAAGGAGTTCTCACAAATGTCTATGCCGAAGAATCATTCCCCAAAAGGATATATTTTTGGATGCTATGAAATGGGAGGCTAGGTGTATAGGAGATAATTAATGTTTTATTGGTGGATATTTCAACTTATCCACCTCTAAGGGGGAGGGAAAAGGAGGCATACAGGTTCGAGGAGCCTTAAATGAAGCCTTTAAGGACTTCATTGAGGAAACATGGATGGTGTATGTGGAAAAAGGGAATGGATGGTTCACCTGGAACAATAGGAGAGGGGGTGATCACCACATGGATTCTAGGTTGGACAGATTCTTGATCTCAAAAGGGATAGCCAACAGAGGTGGATATTTGATAGCAATGGTCCTTCCATTTGTAGGATTGAACCACTGGCCAATCAACCTTATTTAGGATGGTATGGGGCCCCTAAATATGAAACATTTTAGATTTGAACAATTATGGTTAGAACATAAGAAATTTATATCATTGGTCCATCAATGGTGGGAGTACCCGAACACTCCAAGGGAAACACATATGTTGCAATTCCAACAGAAGCTAAAGGATTTAAAATCAAGGATCCATACTTGGAATCATGATTAGTTTGGGAATATCCACGGGGGCTTCACTAGCAAGGAAATATCATATCACATCCATTCATATTGGGGTTTTGGATACTACTAAAAAACTCAAAAATACATTGCTTCGTATTAATGGGTCAAGGGGGTATTTTTAATTTGACATAGTAATATAAACATTGGGGGTTACTTTAATTGGGTGGGATGAGGAGTAATATCGAAATCATGGGATGGATTCATACCTCCAAATCATGGGCTCAATTCATACCCCCAAATTGATGGTTGTATTCATATTAGTCCTAGGTTTTGCTAAGGATTAACATCCAAAACGCATAATCAGATGGATTCATATCAATCCTAAATGTTTCTAAGGAATAACCTCCAAATCGTAGGCTAGATTTATACCTCCAAATCATAGGACTTATAAAATCTTACATTTTTTTAGAATAATTTTTTAGGTTGGGGTTTAGGTGGGTATTAAGGATCAATCAAACCTTGCTCCATGAAAACCAAGAAAATTGAGATCAATATTTCTTGGCTCACTAGAACCAAGAAAATTTAGGTCAATCTTTCCTGACTAATTACTTCTTTCAACCTTTTTTATTCTTCTATTGAGTTATTTTGGAACATTCATAATTATAATTTCAATTCTTATATGCAAGTCATCCATCTTAATATTGTATTGGAACTGGCATGAACATAGTTGAAAATATAAATCCTTATTTACATACCCTATGTGTTATCGTTTGTTATGAATATTCAAATAATATATTAATTATAAATATAAAATTTTATTTACTAAGGTGAAAGGGCGTAACCCTTCACTATGGATGCTCAAGAATTATAAAGGTGAGCCTCATTGTAATATTTTATCATCATCTATCAATATATTATTATTTTTATTCTCAATCATGGAAGATGGACTCGCTTCTTAACTCCACAACCGAACTTGGTTGTTCCATTTGGTACTAGAGCGGTTTCTCCTCCCTTGAGCTCGGATTTGGCTCCTCTTACTTTTGAGCTTGGTTTTAGCTCACCCATCCTCACCCACACTCACTTGCACCTCCATATTACCCAGCTCCCTCTCCATGTATACCCTTATACTACATCATTCCCCACCTTCCACACTCTTCTGTTCCACCTGCGCTCACCTCTCCACCACCTTCATCCAACACTTTCGTTCCTCTTCTCATTCACCACTCTCTTCCCATCCATGTGCCATCTCCAACCACCATTGCAACCACCCCTCGAATCCTCATGCGCTCCTCTTCCACATCCCATGCATCCTTCCACACTCATCTTCTACGCACTCCTCCCTAACGCCATTTCCCGAGCTCGCTCTCCTCTTCTCCCACTCCAGCCTTCACATCTCCTCACCTCTCACAAACCCCTCCGTTGCTACATCACTGCCGCTCCACGTTGCTACAACCATTCCAAACAAAAAAAAAATTTAATTGAAAACAAATATTATAATAAAATTGTTATTATTACATAATATCAAATTTGTAATAATTAATTTTGTTAAAAAATAAATTTCTTTTTTATTAAAATTTTATTATTAAAGTTTATAATAAAATAAAAAGTATATAATATCATAATAATAGTGATATTATTATTGCGTATTTTTATTTTTATTATTTTAACCATATAAAGCCAAAATAATGTCCAAATACACACCTCCGCATACAAGGACCAAGACCATGGTTGAATTAAAAGACCAAATCGAGAAACTGGAGAAGGACATCAAGGCCTCGTCGCTAACCAAAAAATCTTGAAGGATGAAATGAAAAATTTCTATACAGTTCCTAATAAAGAAATCAAAGACGAAGTTGTTATGTTACTAGAAATAAGGCTAGATGAAAAATTGGACATCATGAACGAGAAACAAAAAGACTTGGATGACAAAATGAGTACCATGACTCAAGACATAAACACCATAACACAGAACTTGAGCACCATGACACAAAACCATAATACATTAATGGAAGTGTTACAAAAACTAATGCCTGGTACAGACCATTTCAGCAGTCCAAACATGTTATATGCCTCATTTCATGTTTCCACACAGGAAAAAGAATCAAGAATATTTGAAAAAAGAAATGAAGATTAACAATGCAACGCTTAAACAAGAGGTAGAAACAAAAGTACTGCTAGATATGGAGGCATAATTAAACATCAAAATAGACGCTATCAGTAAGATAGTAGAGAAGGAAAATGCAAAAAATCATTGCAAACAAGAAAGCAATTCAAAAATGTCACTTGCATCATCCAATAGCTCGAAGCCACCATCAAACTGTAAAGCAAAAGGAAACCGATATCATCCTTACATAGTGTACCCACCTAAGGCAAAAATAGAGTTGTCGATATACAATGGAAGTGAAGACTAATGTGTTGCATGGTAAAACAAAGCAAAAGAGTACTTCGACATCTATAATATTCAATCTGATGAGGAGAAGGTGAAATATGTGTCAATGCATATGGAAGGGTACGCCTATAATTGGTACATGTGGTGGAAGAGAGACAATTTTTCCTACACCTGGAACTTGTTCAAAAATTATTTTTTTAATAGGTTTCAAGGAATCACAAAAGATGAATTTTTCAGAAAGCTTACCAGATTACAACAAGACGGAAGCATTGAGGAATTCACACATAAGTGGGAATCCCTATCGACATGAGTATTTGGGTTATCTGACAAACAAAGACTCAAAACCTATTTAGGAGGTATTAAACCATACCTTCAAAAATAATTAAAGATGCATGGCATACCAAATGTATAAGTGGAAAGATATAAAGAAAAAGAAGCAGAACACAAATTGGAAAGAATAAAAACAAGAGGCGATAACAATTATCGGCAAGAAAGAGAGACACAATGTAGATATTGTGAAAATAATTGGTCACCCAGTCATCAATGCCACAAACCTCAATCACATGCCTATGAAATTGAAAATAGGTTGAAAACGTCTAACCGTTACTTTGATAATAGAAAAAAGAAGAAAAACACATGTCGTCGATGCGGTGATGACTGGACCCCAGGCCATAAATGTAGGAACAATTAAGACAATACAATGCAAAATCATCAATGGAAAGGAAGTGCAAGTCTCTACAAAGTAAGTCTCATCTGATTCTAATATTGAAACATAATCAGAGTGAAGGACGACATTAGAAAAATAAATCTTTGAGGACAAAGCTTTCCCAAGGCGAATGCAATGTTATGAATATTTATATGATATATTAATTATAAATAATAAATTATTATTTACTAAGGTGAAAGGGCGTAACCCTTCACTATGCATGCTCAAGCCTTATAAAGGCGAGCCTCATTGTAATATTTTATCATCATCTATCAACATATTATTATTTTTATTCTCAATCATGGAAGACGGACTTGCTTCTTAAATCCACAACCGGAATCAGTTGTTCCATCGTTACCATGAAATGGTATCATATAAGTTTCAACATCTGTGTATCTTTATAACTATTGCATGCTTAAAACTTAACAATGGAGATTTATCCTTCTCCCATAAAGATTAAAAAAACTAGATATAACCCAAGAGAAGGTAACTAAATGTTGTTAATCCCCTTGATTGCACAAATAAATGTAGAGGAGGTGGAGGCAATTCATTGCATCTTGTTAATGACCCAAATCCAAGCTATGCACATGATCATATGGTGTTAATCGAAAGCAAGAGGAATTTTCTATGCTCATTTGGGTTCCAACACCAATGATGTTTGTTTTGATAGGAAGGTAGGGAAGTCCATCCATGAAAGGGTTTCGATTTTGCATTTTTATGGAGTTTAATTTATTGAGATTATAGAAAAAATGATCTCTCTATGGCTATGCTTGTATTTACATGATATAAAATTGGTGGATTGGTAGGATGTGGTGTGAAACATCTACAATTCTCATATTTTCTAAGCATTGCACTGATGATTGGACTATATGCATTTTAAATTCTTTGTTACATTGATCTCTTTACTAGGTTGTCTTTTACGCATTTTTCCTTCCCCATTACTAATTCGTTGGGTCTTCCACTATCCAATGCTACAACTTGATCAGTTGACCCTAGATCCCATTGGGATCATTATTGGAAGTATACTGTTATTTTATTTAACATCATGTTTTCTTATAATAAGAAGCGTTAGGGCTCATGTTTGTTACAACTTGATAATATGATATTAAGGGGGTGTTAAAAATGGGATGATAAAAATGGATATCTACAATATCTTGGGAAAGTGGGGGTTTTCTTAATTGGAAAGGTATATTGGGAGGGGGGTTCAACAATACAATTTTAGGAGGAATTTGTCAATATTCAGTGAAATTAGGGATATTCTTTAATATCCTATGAACAGTCGTGCTATGTAACAAGTTCACTAAGTGAACTAATATCCTCTAGAACAAAAAGGGCCTGATGGAACAACTGGAGGAAATCCAAAAGAGGTTATGAATAATGGATATGATGAGGAGAGAAAACAGAGGGAAAAAATAACCCTTGAACAACTTAATTCCCAGAAACGTCAGAAGGAAATATACTGGAAACAAATTTCTAGGAATCAATGGATCCAGGAAGGTGAACACAACACCAAATTCTTCTAACAATCAGCTATCAAAAATAGGAAAAGGAATAGAATCAACAGATTGGAAAAGTAGATAGGGAAATACGTGGAAAGTAGGGAATATATGGAAGAATAATTAGTCAAATATTTTGGAACAATCATGGAAGAAGATAGTGATGATATATTAGAGGACATAACAAATATCACTCAACATATCCCTTCCCTGGCTACTCCTAGGAAAAAAGAGCTCCTAAATAGGCCGGTTGAGATGAGATAGGTGGAGGAAGATGTTCATCAGATGGCGGAAGGTAAAGCCCCAGGTCCAAATGGTTTCACAATGAATTTATTCCACCAGTTTTGGGATATCATTAAGTAAGAAGTATGGAAGATTCTAGACAAGCAATAGGAGCGTTGAAATCTTTCAATGCTATATTTATAACTCTCATCCCCAAAATTGATGGAGCTAATTCTCGAGGTAGATTCAAACCCATTTCCCTTTGCATTGTCATTTATAAAATTATTACCAAACTCATGGCCAATCGGTTAAAGCCTAGCCTTTCCAACTTGGTGGCCCTAGAGAAATCTGTATTTGTGGAGGGTCTCCTTATTCTAGATGGGGCCATTCTAGTTCATGAAGTGATCCACTCCCTAAAAATAACAAAGAAGCCAGGAATTATTTTAAAGCTTGACATATCAAAATCCTATGATACATCAAGCTGGAAATTTATGAGAGAAATGCTCGAGGCCTATTTTTCAATCAAGATTAGATTGGATGGATTACGAACATGAATTCTTTATCCTTTTCCTCAATCTTGTTCAATGTATGCCCCACGAAAACCTTTAGTCTAACCAGGGGAATTTGGCAGGGGATCCCTTGTCTCCCTTCTTGTTTATGCTAATGGATGAAGGTATCAGTAGGAAAATTAAATCCATGATATAAATGATTGAAATCAAGGGGTTAAGCCTCCACATTGGAGATGATAGGAAAACCCACAAACAATTCATCGATGACATAATGATCATGGGCCACCCCTTAGTTCAAGAGACCAAAGCTTTCAAAAAATTCCTTAATACTTTCTCAAAACAATCGGGTTTGAAAATCAACAAAGATAAGTCTCAAGTGTTCTTTTTAAACGGTTCCAACATCTCTCAAAAAAACATAATATGAATTCTAGGATTCGAAGGGATATCCTTTCCATTCAAATACGTAGGTTCCCCTTTGACTGAAGGAATACTTAGGAAAATTTTGTGGGATGATTTACTAGACTAGATGAAAATAAATATATCTAATTGGGCTCTATGACCTCTAAATATGGTAGGTAGGATCACCCTCATCAAATATATTGTCCAAGCAATGCCTATTTACTCGTTTTTATTCATGGATGCTCCTACGTCTATCCTAAAAGAAATGAGAAATATTCAGCGGCAGTTTTTGTGGGGTGGTATCCTTAAAAAACATTGATGGGATTTGAAAAGTTGGGATAATATATGTAAACCAAAACCCCATGTGGGTCTGGGCCTTAGAGATACAAAAAAAATAGTGAGGTTTTGGGAGCTAAAATATGGTGGGAATGGGTCACCCATGCCTCAAAACCATGGGAAACAATACGACACACAAAGTATGCATAGGACCATCTAGAAAACTTCAATTCAATATGTTGCAATGAGGAAAAAAATGGATCACACATTTGGTTGACTTCCCTCCATAGAAGAAGCATTATCCAAAACCATAGTTTTTGGGAAATCAGAGATGGAGAGGCAAAATAATTCTATGAATATTCATGGAAACATATTCCTAAGATGTCCACTCAGATTAATGCCTAGACTTGCTAGGACAAATGCTTGGAATTGGGGCTTACCACGCTCAATCAGTTTTGGAAGGGAAATTCTGAAGAAGGGGAATACCTAGAATGGAACCCACTCAAATGGTGGAACCAATGATTCTCAAAAGAATAAATACCCAGGATTTGGGACACCATTCATGAAAGATGCATGAAAATTCAACAAGGACCAAAAAAATTGTGGCAGGGTTACTTGACAAAGGGAGTGTTTAACTCAAAGGAAGATTATGAGTAATGACAGGGCAAAGGGAGGCTCCAACGCAGGAAATATGGAAGAAGATATGGAAGAAAAACCCTTGGACCAAAGTTTCCACCTTCCTATGGATGGTAATGCATCGAAGAATCCTCATTAGAGAGAACCTTAAAAAACAGGGAATGATTGGCCCTTCACAGTTCCCAATGTGCAAAAATGAGGAAGAATATATGGACCACCTTCTAGATGCCTGTGATTTTGTGTCATCCCTCTGGGATAGTAGGGGGGGGGGATATTTTTCTATTGTAATCATATCAAGGGGATGCCAGGAAAAACCATTAGATATTGGGACCTAAAATCCTTCCAAAATCCCATCGTCAACTATATATGGCTCATGTTGTCGGGGTTCCATGTGTGGGAAATATTGAAGGAGAGAAACAAAAGGATTTTTCGGTATACGCACATCGCCCCCAAGAACGTTTGGTTCAAGGTAGAAAATCATATACATGAGACAATTAAAATCACTTAGTGGGATGCAAAGGACTAGGATATGGGAGACATGAAAAAAACAATTTTAGCAGAATGGGGCATATTCAAATCAGACCAAGTTTGGATCCAAGGATAACTAAAGTTTTAATCCCGATTACCATGGACTTTTGGTCTCCTCCCCCAATGGGTTCCTACAAGTTACACTTCGACACTACATTCAAAGGTAACCCAGGGTTTGATGGTTTTGGCGGGGTGATAAGGAGCCATGAAGGAAAAATTTCGCAAATCTATTTTGGCTACATAGGAAACAATATTAACAATGCCGTAGAACTTGAGGGCCTCCTCTTTGGGTTTAATTTGGTTTCCCGTGAAGGTTGGGAACCAACCATTGTCGAGGAAAATTCTAGAATCATCATCCAAATGGAAAATAAACTTCAAAATGGATAAGGATTATCCAAGGTGGTGGAGAGATGGAGGCTGGTACACATGCTGGAAAAAGTGGATTCCATGCTAAATAGACCTCGTGTGGAAATTTTTACACGTCAAACGAGACAACAACAAGGTTGTGGACCACCTAGAAAATGTAGGGGAAGGCGAGAAGCACAAACTCAAGGAGGGACAACTAGATAGCTTTGAGACTCAATCCTCGACTAATCAATGCTCCCATCTAGCCATCTAGGACACTCATTCTTCAAGGAGGGAAGGTGGTGACACAATAAATTGCCATGATCTCCAAACAATGTCCCACGTGGTAGGTACACAGACAATCTAGAACAAGAATAACCCAACTCTTTCCAAGGATGCAAGTACAAATGGAAATAGTGTTCATTTGAATGATCAATTAAATCCCCATGTGGACTATGATGAGGAAAGGATACGCCATTGTCCTTGACCAGAGGACAAAGTATGCTAACATGATGCAAATTGATGTATTGAAGGCAGGGATAATCCCACGACTTACTGATAAGGATAGAATCACGATGAGAGAAATTAAGGAATGGAATGATGGAAGGGATATAAATGTAGTGGGAAAGTTCCAGCCAGAGTGCAATTTCCTTGGAATTCTCATCCTTTTAGATCTTTTGTGTATTTTAGTAGGAAGGAATCTACATGAGGAAATCCGACCATCCCCTTGGAAGACAATCATGACACCTAAGGGGGAGAAATCAAAGAGGGAAGTGAGGGTTGAGTAGGAAGTTAATACCTTGAGGGTGAACCATGAGAAAAAGAGGGCTTGTCAAGCGACCCTTTTCTTCAGGGACATAATTCCTTTGACTATCCAAGGGAAAATTGATCAAATTGAAAGGATTTGTGGGAGCAAGTGAAGACCCTCAAGATGGAGGATGTTAGAGAGGAGTTGGATGAATGGGTGCATGACCTAGGTTCGATAGGAGGCCGAATTCCTGGCTATGACCGGATCATGGTGACCTATTGGATGATGAAGGGATTTCTTTCCCATGTCTTGATGGAAAGCGTGAAAAAGGAAGTCAGGGATAAAGAACTTGATTTTTCCTATAAGCTGGAACACAACTGGGATTGTTGATTGATGCATAGGAAGATTGGTATAATGGCTAGCAAAACAGGAATCCAATTCTACCCCCTAGTTCCAAGTTTTGGTGGTGACACTTCTAATCCAGGTGTGGGTGTTTCAGGGCTAGTATTCGATAAGGGGGCTACTTTTGTAGCTGAGGATATTGCTGGATATGGTGGAGGTGACATCAGCACCAATTCGAGGGTCTTGTGTGGACCATTCCCCTCCCCTGGGGTGGGTTCATCCATAGGGCATTGAATTCCTTCCTCGATACTTTGGTTTTTATTATAGCATGTGTCTTGTATTTCTTTTTCTCTGTTGTATGACGACTAATAGTAGCTTAGAGTCAAGTTTCATAAAGATGATAGGAGTGGGTATATGAAGAGAAAGACCCTATTTTGTATGGTTAAGACGAGTATCAAGATCAATGTGAATCTTTTGATTAGGATGATAAGTTGTCGGGGAAGATCTGTTTGTTGAAAATTAGGCCGTTGAGTTGTTTGTTTGCTAGCCAGGCCTTTGTCATGATGCCATGTACAATTTTTTAAATAAGTAATGTAATATCTTATTTAAAAAAATTATAATTTAAACTTAAAAAACAATTTTTTAATTAAATGTAAATATAAATTTAAAGTTATATATATAATTTAACAATAATTAATAACTGAATTAATACTTTGGTAAAGTTATATATATAT
>LPNX010116023.1:256087-295792 GCA_001517045.1 Pseudotsuga menziesii
AAACTATTATTAATTATTTTATATAAACATTCATTATAATTACAAAATCTTACATATTTCAGAAAGTTAAAATTAATTCATTGACAAAATAATACGTTTGGACGGTTATAGAAATTCAATAACATAATAAGACAAGCAAACAAACTATCAATAATATGATTTTATTTTGTATTTGATTATTTGTTGATATTATATAAATATAACTATCAATAATATGATTTTATTTTTGTATTTGATTATTTGTTGATATTATATAAATATATTTAAAAAAGATTGAATTGAATTTTGATATAATAATAATAATAACATTATTAAAATTAAAAGTTAATAAAATATTTATTAGGGTTTTTTATTTTTAAAATACTTATTAGGGGTGTGAAACAAAGTCCTAAGAAAATTTAATATATTGTTGAATGGATGGCAAAAAAAAGGCTTGGAGGGCTCAAGAGGAACTATTTCCAATCACTGAATTTACCATTTTGAGGTTTTTGTTTTTATTGGGAGATTATTTTTGGTTTAGTTTGTAATTATTAATCATTAAAAATTTAATATTAATTTTTATATATTATTGAATATTGAATTTTATGTCTCATATTAATGGTGGTATTGTGTTATGTATTGTAGGTTGGAAGAATAATATTAATTTTTATATATTATTGAATATTGAATTTTATGTTTCATATTAATGGTGGTATTGTGAATTTTATGTTATGTATTGCGTGTAATGTAATGTAGGTTGAAAGAATAATAATTACTATTGAAACACATAAACCATAACATATTGTTGACTAATACATTTTAAAATTTACTTTAAAACATATACAATTATGATTGGGAGTTGGCTAATTATTTTATGTTTTGGTTTTTGTTTTATGAAATATGGTGATGAATTTTGGTCAAAATCATGATTTTGTATTATTGTAAAAGTTGATTTACCCTCTAAATTGTTAGTTTTTCTAAGTTATTTTACTTAGGATTTTTGTCTCAAAGAATAACAAGCATAACAATATATCAAAGATACACAAAATACATAAGACACAAAGACTTTCATCGGGGAAATAATAAAGGAGAAAACCCCACAAACTTCCTCAGAATAGTTCCGTCACAAAGATAAGATGACAAGATAGAATAACCAAGAAAAATATGTCTGTAGCAACTCTTTGTCCCTCCTCTTCATCTCTCTCCTAAAGCACAGATGAGAGAGAAAATGAAGTGTGAGACAAATTCGGAGGGTGCCTCCCTATTTATATTCTTCTGTTGAGTAGTTAACTCAACCACTGGGTCGGCCAGGTTACTTGTGGGGCTGGCCTGCCTAATAATACAAACATGCATTTTCATTTATTTAACCTGGGGACTATTGCCTCGACTTACAACAAAGGGTTTACCTCAGTGACCATACACAATGATGACATCCTGAAAGGAGGAACACACATCTCCGATGGGGGTACAATAATATACAATAGTAATATACATCATAATATCTTCTGAAGTTACAATTACAGCAACACTCCCTCTTAACTAGGAAGGTATTCTCTCGCCACAGTCATCAACACATCTGGTCATCATCACTAAGTCCTCATCATCGCTGCTGCCATTGTCCTCATCTTGTCTAATTTGTCACATCTATCCATCATAGGAAGTTTCTACAAAGCCAACCCTTTTTCATGTTGGATGTATGCCTAGACCTCATCCAGCTCTTCATCATATCCATGAGAAAGCCATCATGTAGGTATATACCAGGACCATTCTTTACATTGCCACTACAATAACTTGTGTCTCCTACTGTCTTCTTGTCGTATCAGATCACCGTGTAGGTACAACCCAGGAGCTTCTTTACATTGCCAATGCAATAACCTGCGTTTACTACCATCATCTTGTCGTCATTGCATAGGTACAGTCCAGGACATTATTTACATTGCCACGGTAATAACCTCTGTTTCCTACCTTTATCTTTTTGTATTTAGATCTTCTATTTTGTCCTACACAAAACAAAACAAAGCACATAAATCACAACCCAGATGCATACCACCTTTGTTTTATCAACATAGGAACATGTTAGCATGTCACCAAGACAATCCTGCATCTACCACTATGTGAGAACCTTCTAGGAGCACACTCAGTGCATTACCTCTCTCCAGGGTCAACCTAAGTTCAACCAGTAAGGGAGAACCTCCTAGGTGCACCTCACGTGCTTCATGACCTTACCATCTCCAACATGGGAACACACACATATATAGATATATATGTAAGGAATGATTACGGCCAAACAACCTGCTACATCAGGACTTTTATGTTCTAGGTCAACCTCAAGGACTTATTACATCTGAACAACCCGCGTCCATGATATTTTCAATTCAGACAACCTTTAGGGCGTATTACATCTGAGTAACCTAAATACCACGCCAGGGATATTTTTTACACTCGGACAACCCACATGACTTATTACATCTGAATAACCTGAATACCAAGGCAGGACTCATATTTAAATTAGGATAAGTCATCTCAGGACTAAGTATGTTGGAGTAACTTGTGTATCATGCCAAGACTCGTATTTACACTCAGACAACGTACAAGCTTGATTACGTTCAAGCATCTTGCTTCACTAGGATTTTTTCAGCTTGGACAACCTGTCTCATTTCCCATGTGAGATATCATGCATCCATGCCTTCTGGTCTCTCAGTATTTTTAGCATAGAAACATATCAGGACAGATTACATCCAATGATAACCTGCGAGCTTCACTAGGAATAATTACATCCAAGGACAACCTACAGAACTGATTACGTTTGAGAAACCTAAGATCTTCGCTAGGATTTTACGCTCAGACAACTTGTCTCTCTAGATATGCAAGAACTTATTACTCCCTCTTTCGAGAGGTCTCGTTATGGATCACACCAAGTCTTTCTATGAAGTACTTGAACTTCACTCTAGCTATTTATAGCATAGAATCACATTAGGACTGATTATGTCCAAGGATAACCTGCGAGCTTCGCTAGGAATTATTACATCCGAGGAAAACCTACATGACTGATTACATCCGAGAAACCTACGACCTTCACTAGAAATTTTACACTCAGATAACCTGTATCTCCATCTATGCTAGAATTTATCACTCCCTCTTTCAAGAGGCCTCGATATGGATCACATACCGGAGCTTCAGTGCTCCTCTCTATATCATACAAAAATGCAAGCCAAATCAGTCAAATCAAATAGTAGCTTTAAAAAAACATACTACCTCACAACTAGCCGAGCAAGTGGCAACATATTCTACCTCAGTTGTACTTAGCGCCATGCAGGATTTCATCCTGCCAAACCAGTAGATCATACTGGATCTCAAACTAAAGAAGCAACCCAAGGTTATCTTCCTCTTGGTGGTGCTTCCTACCCAATCCGAATCAGCATAATTGTGAAGGTTAGTCTTCTAATTTGTATCATACTTGAGCCCATACTCAACTGCACCCTTTAGGTACCTCACTACATCCTTTGCAACAACTAGGTGATCATGTATCGGATCCATTAGGAACTGGCTCAGGGTGTTCACAACAAAGCATATGTATGGTATCGTATTCATCATATACATCAATGATATAATCATCTGATGATACATCGTGGAATCAACTGAATATGATGAAGCATCACATAGAAGCTTCAAGTTCGATTCCATAGGTGTGGCTATCTCCTTGCGGTCCAACATTTTGAATTTGTTTAGAATCTCCACTGTATACTTTCCTTGACCAAGGAAAATCCCATCCACATTATGCCACACCTCCAATCCTAAGAAGTAGTGCATCATCCCCGTTCTTCCATCTATAACTCAGTGGAACATCTCCTCCTTACATGTTTAATGAGTTTGTCCTCTCCTGTCGGGAACATGTCATCGACTTATAGCAGGAGCATCACTAGTCTTCCGCCTTCAACCTTGAAGTAAAGGTTGGAATCCACTTTACTCTCAGTAAATCCTTGGCCCATCAGGAAGTTGTCCATCCTGTTGTACCATGTCGAACTTGAGGATCTTCTACAATCACTCTTTCTAAAGCAGAGTATCATCCTCCCTCTACATTTTGTACTCTATGTATCGAAACATTTTGTAATGGAGTGACAAGTAGATTCCTCTACTACTTATCTTCTATGTATCCATCTAATGTCACTAGATACCAAGATCGTCTATCTTGAAATTTGTTGAAAAGTTCCTCTTGCACCCATCTGTGAGCTTGTCATCCTCTATAGCATTTCATCTTCAACCTTGTAGAAAATGTTAATATCTTCACCACTTTAGGGGATCTTCAAGCTCCTCATGTAACTGTATGTGTTATCCCATGGGTGCCTTATGAGCTTGTACAAGGACTTCTTTAATTTACACATGAGTCTTCCTGTCATGTGTCTTGACTTCCAGTGGTTGCACTACATACACTTCCTCCTTGACTACACCACTCAAGAATGATGTCTTGATATCCAGTTGGTGTATCTCCTATCTCATACTTGCACGTATGGATCTAATGTAACTATACCTCGCAACTGGTGCAAATGTCTCCTCATAGTCTATGCCTTCTCTTTGTGAGAAGTCTCGTGCTATGAATCTTTCCTTGTATCCCTCGATGCTGCCATATTTTGCATCCTAGATCTTCTAGATCCACATGGAAGACACTACAGACTTCCCTTTAGGTCTCGGAACCACATCCTAGACATAATTCCTCTTGATCAACTAGTACTCTTTGATCATAGTCTCTCTTTGATCATAGTCTCCTTCCCTTTTTTCTTGGCTACTTCTTTATAGTTGGAAGGGTATGCATCAATGATGTCACTCAACTGCGTCACATAACTAGAGTGTGTCCGACGCCTCTTACTTTATTTGGAAGTCTCGTCATATTATTCTTCATCTTGGATGATTTCTCGTGCCCAAGATGGTATTCATCTCTCCAGGTGGATCTACCATTCTCTTTATATTTTTCTTAAGCTCTGTCTTCTGCCATGGTGTCTCTCACCGATGGACCTTGAGATTCTTCTTCTGAACTGTCATCACTTGCTCTTCGTAATGATCTAAAAGTCAATTTTAGTTGCATGATTAGAAATATATCATAATTTCCAAAACATATTAATAGTGACAAATATATGTCACATAGTCATGCCACTATCTTAGCCAATGCTACAACCTTCATCCATATCCTGTACACATACAATAACTTCTAGATGCCTACTACGCCAATGTTATTAATAGTGTGTACTACTCCTAATATTTCAGCAAAGAGGTTTCAATCTAGATAAGTACAAATGGAATGTTTTACAACATCATTGAGTACTTACCCATCATGTGCAATTTGGTAGTATAAATGCAAACACCCAAATATGCATAAAACATCTATAAACAAGTGTACAACCAAACACTATCATGAAATGACAGTTGAATACTTATCTTTGTTTGTTTGGTGGGTAGACTCCTTCTTGACCCTTATGTCCTGGAGTCTTTTGTTTCATCATCTTCTTCATTCACAGCTGCATCATTTCTTATCGAAATGCTGAGATGGATAAGAGGTTCTGCATGAGTTGAATCAAAGTACATATTCATCATCGCTTGAGGAATCTTCTCTTTCTTCTTTGAATCGTGAGAGCTTGATCTTTAGTTGCTCCCATCTTTCCTTATCTTCTTATAATACGAGCTTCTTCTTGTGTGCACTCTTCCCAGATTCTGCTGAAGGTAATCAACTTCCTTCTGGCACACATTCCTTGAATGAATGAATCCCATGATCTTGGGAGGCCATTCAATGGTGGTTACAACAATCTCTTCTTCTTCTTCTTTGACTGCTTTGTAACAACATCAAATAGTTATTTTGGTGTCTTCAAGGATGACACATGAGGGATGAGATGATCCTTAATAGAATCTGTAATGATTCTCTTGGCTCTAGCTTTAGCCTCATCTTCCTCAGTCTCTAAAACTTCCTTACTGATATACTGATCCAAGTCCCTTTATTCAAGGATAAGGGAGGTCCTATACTTCCATGCTTGAGATTTTTCAAGTTAACCAAGATTGTCATCGAGCTAGGTGTGATGATTCATTTTGAAATAAGAACCACAAATGGAAATAATAAAGATTTAGATCTTTCAATTTGAGGTGTCTGACCTAGTTCCGGAGCTAGCTGATCTATGGTTAACCCTAATTTTCCAAACTTCGAATTGCAAAATTCTAATTGGACAGAAATATGATCCTCTTTAAGGTGATTTGTCCAATGTACTCCTTTTTTGAAAATAGTGGTGGGATGCTCCCATAACAAGAAGCCTTAGTTTTTCCAATTTCTTCTACATAATTGTCTAATATGGATTCTGCTGTGTCTTCGAAGTTTTTTCTCCTTACAGTATGAAACTTAGCATTGATATAGCCTGATATGTCGTATTTCCAACCCCATAGGTTATAGCATAATTGTATTATCCAAGTTTGACTTATGTTGAGTTTACCAAGGTGACTGTTTTGATGACTGTTCAACATAACTGACTTGTATGGACTTCCACATGTCACCATTTCACATTTGGGGTCTTATAAGTGAACCACATAAACTGCATTCTGTTCCCTACCTGAAACATCTTGCGAAATTTCATTTGGACCTTCCTATCCCGAGATATAGTAATTATCCCCAGGTCACGTGTTTATGACTATATTGTGGAGGAGGCTGGAACCTTGATTTGGAGGAATCATATCTTCTGAAGTATAGTGAATATGAGGCTGAAAATTTCACACAAGGTACATCAAGATTTCATCTTTGGCCTGTAAAATTTTTGGCTCTTTATCCTTCTCAAATATCGAGTTATAGCAAAATTTCCAAGATGAATAGATTTAGTCTTCTAGGGTTTTCAAGCATGAAGCCCTAATTTCAAGTAGATGCCATTGTAGCTATATTTTGGATGCACAGTGCCTTATTTCATAGTGGATATGATACCATGTTAGTTTTTCTAAGTTATTTTACTTAGGACATTTATCTGAAAGAATAACAAGCACATCAATACATCAAATATATACAAGATACACAAGACACCAAGATTTTCATCGGGGAAACCATATAGGAAAAAACCCCGCAAACTTCCTTAGAATAGTTTCTCCACAAAGATAAGATGAGAAGATAGAATAACCCAAGAAAAATATGTATGCAACATCTCTTTGTCCCTCCTCTTCCTCTCTCTCCTAAAGCGCACATGAGAGATCAAGTGAAGTGTGTGACAAATGAGGAGAGCACCTCCTTATTTATATTCTTCCGTTGAGTTGTTAACTCAACCACTAGGTTTTCCAGGTTACCTGTGGGGCTGTCCTACCTCATAATACACATAAATACATTTTCCTTTATCTAACCTGGGGTCTATTTCCCCAACTTACAATAGAGGGTTTACCTAAGTGACCATACACAATGATGACATCCCAAAAGGAGGAACACACATCTCCGATGGGGGTACACCAATATACAATAGTGATGTACATCAAAATATATTTCGAAGTTACAATTACAATGACATAAATAAACATAGGGGCACCCGGATTTTGTAGTTTCGATTATGTATATGTGCAATTTCAATAATTTTAGTTGGATTTCAACTAGAAAAATTGTTGGACAGCTCGTCAAAATGTAGAACATTTAGCCTACATGGTTGTTGTTGGAGCCTTACTTAGTTGCTGAAAGCAGCGTGCTATTCAATGGAAACAAGGTGCAAAGCTTCCCAATGACATGTCCCCTCATGTGTTTCTTGTATTCGTTCCAATGATTGTGTTATATACTGTGTGCAATGTAATATAGGTGGGAAGAACAATAATTAGTATCGAAAAACATCAACCATAACAATTGTTTGAGCAATACATTTCAAAATATGCTTGACTTAAAATTAGATATGGTTGTTGTTGGGGCCTTACTTTATTACTAAAGGCAGGCCCATGTTATTGTCCCAAACAAGGTGTAGGTATCCACAACGACAGGTTGTACCCTCGTGTGTTTCTTGTGTTTATTCCTATGATTGTGGTTGGGGCTATTTGCAGGTCTTGGCCAACTTTTGTGGAATAGATACCTCCCACATACAAATTCTTAATTGAAGGTGATATTGATTCTAACCTCAAGGTTTGATGTGTTTCCCTATATAGTTGTTAACCTTTCGGAAAACATCCTTCAATCGATCTATACCTAAACAAACTATGAACTTGATCGCTTCAATGTGTATCAATTGAAAACCATCCCACTCAATAACTATTTTGATCCATAGACCTAAACTCTAGGCAAGCTCCATCATCAAGCATTCCCTTTCAACTTGAATCTAATGATTGGAGTAATCAACCATTAGCAACAATATTCTCATAAATTTTCCAACCAAGGCTGGAGAGGTAATGGTTTTGGCCTTGTCCATGCCGACATCCAACCCTTAGATCAATTTAAACCTTTCCTCCTTTGCTCGAGTACATTTTAGCTTACGATAGTTGGTTGGAATAATATTGCTACTCAGAACCTGAAAGAGCATAGAAATTAAGGTTACGAAAATACCCAAGGCTAGAGAGGTAATGGTTTTGGCCTTGTCCATGCCCACATCCAACCCTCAGATCAATTTAAACCTTTCCTCCTTTTCTCTAATACATTTTAACTTACGATAGTTGGTTGGAATAATATTGCTACTCAGAACTTGAAAGGGCATAGAAATTGAGGTTAGGGAAATACCCAAATCCAAAGATACCTTA
This sequence comes from Pseudotsuga menziesii, assembly GCA_001517045.1. NCBI lineage: Eukaryota > Viridiplantae > Streptophyta > Pinopsida > Pinales > Pinaceae > Pseudotsuga > Pseudotsuga menziesii. The sequence goes on from LPNX010116023.1 coordinate 264,782, forward strand.
ACCTTTACCACAAATCCAAGGCCCAAACACTACTTTGAATGTGCTTGAAATGCCACATTAGGTGGACTTAGGTTAGTTTGTGTGGAAACAAACCTGCCAAAGGAGTTGCTTTCACCACTTGTCTCTTGGCCATGATTAATTGATATGGTCCATTCCACTATGACACCTGCAACGAAGTCCTCCATTAATTCTTCATGGGAATGTAAAGACATCAAAGAGTTTATGAGATCATCCTCTCCGAAACCCAAAAGGTCATCATAAGCCACACTTCAAGGTTTTGCCAAAAACAAAAAAAATTGAAATCGACTAGTATTCGCTAACCCATTGAAACCCTAAAGTAGCCCAAAATAATCCTAACCACAAGCCTATGCTTAGTTATTTCATGTCACATGAGCCAAATGACTTAGTTGTGAATGCACTTTCATTTTGTCTCCATAATATATGGTAAATTACTCTTACTCTTAGAATATTAAATTTATTTACATTTAATAAATGGTCGTTTATACTCATAAATATGCTAGTGCATGCACAACTTTTTTTAACAAAATAGAGCATAACCTATATCTATATCTATATTAAAATCATTCACAATTTTTTTAATAATAGTATATATAATTAATGGAGTGATAATTTACATTCACACATATATATGTATTCTTTTCAAAAAAACATTATATCTAATCAAGATATAAAATGTATAATTAATCCAGGGTCCAATGAAGTTGATCCTTTATAATCAATTCCATACAAAGAACTCTATCAAACTCAAACACAACTCAAAACTAGCTCCTAAGACTATCCTATAAACTTACCAAACAAAACAAAATAGCCCTGAACGACCCATGCCCAAACGAACATCAATTACAAACTTTACTAAGCCAAAAACCAACTCCCAATCAGAGATAACCAACAAAAGTGACTACATAAATTACAATATCACTTTGAAAAGCTAAAATTATGTCCTATTTGAAAAGCAACAAGAATAATCTTTAGAAAGTAGCCAATGAACCTCTGTAGACCACCCTGTCATGATCCATCTCTTCAAATTTAGTGCATTGATAATGTCTCCTGGGAAAGGGAATCAACAAGTTCATTGTATTTTTTTTTATAAAGTCATACTTTATTTTATATATATAAATAGTTAATAAAAATATATCTAATTAAAATTGTGAAATTTTTATATATTTAAATATTATAAACTATTTAAAAAAAAATCATACTTTGTATTATATATATAAAAGGTTAATAAAAATATATTTAATTAATATTTTAAAATTTTATATATTTAAATATTATAAACTATATAAAAGAGTTGTAATGAATATTTTTATATATAATGTTATGATGTATATTTAAAAAATTAATTTAAAAAATGTATATATATAAATATTAAAATAATAATATTAACCTTGTTATAAAATATGGATATCATTAAAATGTAAAAATATTAATAAATATAAAAATATGATTTTTTTTTTTAATAATTAAAAGCTAAAAGTATTAGTAAATTTTAAAAAAATACCATCTAAAAGTTTTTGTTATAGAATATGGATGATATCATTAAATGTATGTGAAAGATAAGGAACGGATGGTACAATAAATGTTATGAATATTTATATAATTTGTTATATATATTAGATTTTAAAAATTAAAGATTAAATATTTTTTATATGATTTTAAATTTATATTTTTATATACAATTTTATTTGAGGTTTGGGGTGGACTAGAGCCTATGCTTTTTCATCTACGGATGAGGATGAGGCAAGTGTACTATCAAGATTGATTTTATGATAGTCATTCAAAATTCAAAATAAACAATTTAAAAAAAGGAGTATAAAAAATAACGGGTATTAATGCATGGATAACACATAGTTGATGAATGGATAACCAATAGTTAATGGCATATAACTAGAAGAATGTGAGATAAAAAGAAAAAGAATATAAAAAATAAGTGATTGTTGATAAATGGATAACAAGAAGAATGTTGGTGATAACATGTAGCTACTCATGGATAACTAGAAGAATATGACAAATAAAAACATATTTTCAAATTGTCTTCCATTCCATAACTATCTTTCAACCATTTGATCCCTATCGATGTGCTCCAACCACAAAGTATGTGTGTGTGCTAGTTTAAATATCATATATACAATTTTTAAAGATAAATATAATTGATCTATTTATTATGGTTTAAAATTAAGAATATAATATTATTTATATAAATTACAAGTTAAATTTTATGATGATAATGAAAAAGTTGACTGTTCATAGAGACCTATTTGGTTTATAGGACCTTAAGATAAGAGAAAACAATTATTTGGGTTTATGTAAAATTTCAATTCTATAATTAAAAAACTAAGAAAGAAGCGTTCATATGTCACCATAGTTTTCACAAGTTAGAGTATCATGGAAATTAGAATTGTAGGAAATACTAGGAAATTGTGAGTGAATGTGGGTATACATAGGGAACTCTAAAAGAAAGTGAGATTCGTCCTCAGCGCTCATAGACGTACAAAGTTGACAAATCCTTTCCTCCCATGGTGTTTTAGGAATTTCCCAATGCCCTGTTTTGGTATGAAGCTAATGAGAGTTTGTTCTTATCTTGGCTATATTAATCTTCTTCTTTAAATTGGTTAAGACAAAGAGATACTTTTGGTCTTCTGGAAGGATTAGTGACTTCCTTTTAATATCTTAATTTTCCTTTAATCTCTAAATCTTTCTTGTCCCACATTCTCGCGTTGAACTTAGACGTGATAGTATTTTTTAGGTTGATATTTTGCATAGTGGTATTTTTTTAAATAATTCCACAATGGTTTAACCAAGAAATGGCATCCTTATACCATCATCTCTTGAGTCGAAGATGGCCTTAACTAGAATTGAAAGAAATTTTAGGGAGTCTACGGCCTTCCATGTTATTTATATTATTCTTGTACATCAGGTACCTAGTCATAGGGATGCTTTTGATGGGGGGAAGATGCACTTATATGAGGAGAATAAGACAAGGCATATTGAGTCTAATTTTGAGGTTATACGTGACACAACTGTTTTGAATTTTGTTGATCTTTCTCTAGGATTCTCGAGAGATGTTGCAACCCCAAAATTCACAACCGAACAAGATAATAGGAGGGATGAGAGTTTTAAAAATGGACTTGTTTTTATCCCACATCACCATATTTTTTGATTTACAATTGTTTTTCAATCCAAAATAAGCTTTCCACCCTATGTTAATCATTTTCTCAATGTTGTAGGTCCAATTGAGCTTGTGATGGATATCAATTCTGAGATATTTGTAAGATGACACTTCCTCCAAGTTGTTATTGTCATAAACAAAATTAGCAATAATGTCTTTCTTGGACTTGATAATCATAACTTTATTTTTGTCGGTATTAACAGACATACCCATAATAGAAATTGAAAGTATACGATGATGATGATGATAATTATGAGATGGTTAACATCCACTTACACAAAATTTAAACTATTGTGGCTTAAGAGAAAAGAAAAGAAAAGAATTATTTGGTTTGCTTTAAAATTTTATTCCTATGCTAAAAAATATTAAAGAGAAGGGTTCCTAACTTACCATAGATTTGAGAAGTTGGAAGGTTAGAAAGTTCAACGTTGTAACAATGATTTTGAAATGAAGATCTGATGTGGGTCTATGTAGGGCGTCTAAGAAAAATTGTTTTTTATCCTCAACTCTCGTATTCTCGCAAAGATGACAAATTCTTTCAACCCACAGAGTTTGAGTTATCCAACACTTAATTTTATTATGAAACCCATGAGAGTTCGTTCTTATCTTGACAATACTAATTTTCTTCATTGAACTAGTTAAAATTGAGAGATCACTTTAAACTTCTATATTAAGGTTATTCAGCTTTTTATAGTATCAATTAAAATTAAATAATATAATATTATTTATATTGTTTTTTGAATTTAAAATTTCTTTGTTTATTATCTATTTCTTTATTTAAAAATATCATTTAATTATAATATTAAAAAAATTTAATCAAAAGATCTTATCATTATTATATTGGTAAATTTTCATATAACATTATTATAATATATTTTATTACTATTATTATGTCAATGTAAACGAATTGAAACCATTTCATATTATATTATATTTTACTATCATTATATTAGTGTGAAAATATTTTTTAATTACATATTAGATTATATTTTATGATTATTATATTATATTATATTATAATTAGATTAGATTAGATTAGTGTGAAAATAAAATTTCTATTTAGATTATATTTTATGATTATTATATTATATTATATTATCAATCGATTAGATTGGTGTGAAAATATTATATTATATTATCAAATTCATTTAATTTAGATGGGGATCATCGGATCATCTGTTTAGTGAATAGGACAATGGCTAAATGGGATTAGGTTGGAGTACATATAAGCATCCAACCTATCTAATGGAATCTATTTATGGACCAAATAGAGAAGTTAAATAGTGAATTAATACTTTTAGTGTGCACCCAATATTTGGGATGTTTAAGAGCTTCAAATCTTCAATGAGGGGATTTCACATTATACTATTATTCCATATGTCTACTAGTTTCCCATTTCCTAGAACCCAATTGGATCTTAATTGTATTAGAGGTGATACCACTTTGATCAACATCCATATATGATAACCTTTTTTTATGTCTGGAAGGTTGTTGATACATATTTTTGGGTTCTCGAGATGTTATTTACTAGCAATATCCTTTTACCTGCGATTAATCACCGTAGGACCTTGGATCCCATTGGTATATTTATGCGGCAAGGATGTTTAATACCTAAACCACCAAATTCCTTTGGAACCCTCACTATGTTCCACTTTACTAAATGAATTTTATCCTCCTTTGTCTTTTCCCCTTTCCAAAGGAACCTTCAAATTTCATGTGAAATTTGCTTCATAACCAAAATTGGAGAAAACATCGCAGAGCATTGATAAAGAGGAAGGGTATAAAGACTTATAGTATTTACAAGCGTAAGAATTAGGATTTATAAACTTTTTCAAGTATTAAGGGTATTAGGTGATAGGATCTATAACTTACAACTTAATAATTATTAGGAGTGACAAGTTATCAACTGTTGAGTTCAAAAACCTTGGAAGTAAAGGGGTCATAAGGGATTATCAAAGTTAAAAGTATAGTGGTTGCAAGGTTTTGTCTTATCTATGATTAGGGGTTATAAACCTAGTAATTAGTATTAGGTAATTACTATAACTACTAACTTATTACCTTTTATAACCCCTTTTTTGCACCACCACATTTATGCACACATAAATGAAGATAGTACATGATGAACATAGTTCCTAGGATATATCTCCATATCAATTATGTCATGGTTCTCATCTATCACTAGTACATGTTAACACTTTTCCCTCAGTAAATCGTCCAAAATGTTGATGATGATGATTGCGATTATTCTAATGAGTATGAACATGATGACGATGATGAAGATGAACATAATGACGATGATGATGAGGATGAGGATGATGATGAGGTTGATTATGATGTTGATGATGACGATGATGAATATGGTGATGATAAGGATGATAAGGATGATGATGATGATGATGATGATGATGATGATAATGATTATGATACCATTACTGATCATAAAGATGAAGATGATTATGGTTTCTATTATTCTAATGACGATGACATGATGATGATGCTTTCTATTTTTCTAATGAGTTTGAGCATGATGATGATGATGAATATGAACATGAGGTTGATTATGATATTGATGATGACGATGATGAAGATGGTGATGATGGTGATGATGATGATGATGATGATGATGATGATGATGATGATGATACAATTTATGATCATAAATATGAATATGATGATGGTTGTGATTATTCTAATGAGGCGTAATGTCCCAATTCAAAAATTCCCAATAAAGGAAGAATTTTGGAAAAATTGTCTTGACTAGTTTTGAACCAAGGGGATTTGAATGGATCAAGAGGGTCTCGAATTTGGTAGGTAATAATGTGGGGAGTATTATGAATATTAAATTGAATATATTACAGTTTTACGATAGTTCATATACATCTGCAACTCAAATTTTCCATGGTGTAAAAAAGGGAAAAATTACTAGCAATTTATGATGCAATTCCCCCTAGGGTGTGGGCAGAAATGGCTCTCCAACTCTTAATAAAACCTCCAAAATTTCATAACAGAGTATGGGGAATGTAATTATACTTCATTTACTTTCATTATATTTTGTTAATATTTCTTCAACAAAGGATTAAAGGTTCATATTCGAATGCACAATTTCAGTGATATTTGCTTAAGGGAAATGGCACAATAAAGCTCAACTTCGACTCATAAATGGTGCATGTAATGGTTCAGAACATAGAAATATGAATATATAAAATTTAAAACATTTAAATATCTGGATAAAATCATATAAAATTTACCCAAGTCGCTATATACATCAGATACACAATCTCCACTGAAAGGGAAAATCATCACATGGAAACTAGTCACAAGAAAGCTTGGAAATTTGGACATTTTCATATGTATTTATTCTGATTTCTACTTACAGAGCATGTGAAAATTATATTAAATATACATACATCATACATCAGATATTTTTCATCAACTAAACTCAATGGGGTGCAACCACCATTCACACTAGTGCGCCTTCATAGAAAAACATGGAAATATGGAAGTGGAAATTGATAGAATGGGAGGAGAGATGGGTCACAAACAACACAAAATACTATATGCAATAAAAAAATCCATAAATATCCAAATTATAACTCTTATTGGCCTCTCCCATGGCCAAATTGGATGAGAATCTCACTCTCTCGAAATTGGCTCATTAGAAGGGTAAGTGTGCACTCACTGTGCAAAGGAAAAGCTAATGCTCTGCAAATGCCAAAGGAAAATTCACAAAGGATAAAAATCCATTTACATTCCTCATGAAATATTTTTATAACGATCAAAAGGTCCTACAAGTTATAATTCATTCCCATAGGCTTCCTCCACCTCATCCTTGATGTTTAGTAACCTCCATGCAACTTGGTCTTCTCCTCAACCCTTCATCTTCCACCAAATTCGAATGGTTGCCTCTAACTTCAAAATTAGACCTATTGGTGGATATTTTAAGCCCTTTCATCTAAAAATTTTCATATGTTATCAATTAGGTCTGCAATCAGGTCTGACTTGTCAAAGAATCTTCCATCATTGTTGTCATAAAGCGCATGGAATCTAGCTCCACATGGCACCTAGTTTCCTCCTAGACTCTTCCTCTTCTAAGGGGAGTTATTCCTACTCACCCATTCGAATCCTTAGGCTCATGATATTTAATTTGATGAATATTCACTTTCCAATAACCTTCCATCACTCATAATTTCTAATTTTGGATTGAGTCATGACATGTGTAAGGAGGAATCTAGCCACCGAAGGCCCACATGGACCTCCAAATGTCCTTATGAAGCAATGCCACTTTAGTTTCTCCATGTTTATTATTTTTATCACCCAAATTAAAGTGTAAAGAATAAAATAAGGTTCTGTTGGGTCCCATAGCTCCTTTATTGCAATATTTAAATCCTCCTCCCCCAACCTAGGGAACCAGTAGGTGGGTAAAACATTGTCAACTAGTAGACGTATTGGAATGGGGATATGATAGTCCTCCCCACCCAATATTGCTTGTCATCAAGCAATTCCAAGTTTGGATGCTGAAAAATTTTCTCATCTTCCCAAGTGGCCTCCGTCACTAGTCAAATCCTTCCATTTTACCAAATATTCTTTTATTGTTATGCTTCGTAGTCTTCTCTCGCTTGTTATCAAGATTTTGTTTGGAATGAGAAAAATATGACCTTCATCATCCAAAGGTGGTAAAGTATCTGAAACTGAAATTTATTTCCCTATAACCTTATTTATACAAGAAACATGAAATACATTATGAATTTTGCTTCCCATGGGAAACTCCAATTGATAGGCCACTTCGCCAACTTTTCGAATCACCTTGTAGGGACCATAAAATCTTGGTTTGATATTTTATGAACCTTTACCTTTTATGGTGGTTTTATTTTAGGGATGAAACCTCAAATACATCAATTCATTCACTTGTAATTGTCTCTCCATTCTATGTTGATCTGCATATTGTTTCTGCTGATTTTGAGAACTTGTAAGTTATCTCTCAAAACCTTCAAAATTTCTTAACTTTCTTCAATCCAATCCTTATCCTTTGGAGCTCTACAATAACCAAAAATGTTGTCAATAAAAATGGATGCATCATAACCATAAAGTGATTTAAACAGATACATGCCAATGGACATACAAAAAGTAGTACTGTAACAAAAATCACCCAAATGCAACCATTTTATCCATGCTTTTTGCTGCCCACTAACATAGTTCCTCAAGTATCCTTCCAAAGATTGATTCAATCTCTCTGTTTGGCTATTAGTTTGGGGATGATATATTGTGCTAGGTGTCAAATTTTTCCCCACCATTTTGAAGAGTTCTTTCCAAAATGCACAAAAAAATATGCTATCTCTGTCACTAACAATGCTCTTAGGAAGCCCATGTAATCTGAAAACTTCTTAAAAAATAGTTCAGCCACTTGTGCAGCAAAAAAAGTGCTAGTAAAAAAAAAAAATGAGAAAATTTAGTGATTCTATATACCACCACAAATATTCAATCCTTACCAAATACTTTGGGCAAACCATTGATGAATTCCATGGAAATGCTCTCCAATTTTTTTGCTAGAATTGGAAAGGCATGTAAGAGATCAGCTGGATGAGTGTGCTCCAATTTACATTTATGAAATGTGGGTAATTCATTAACATACTTCAGAAAACCATCCTTCAACCCTTTCCATGCAAATATTTTCCTCAACATTCGGTATGTTTTGAAGAAACCGAGGTGACATGCTAGAGGAGAATCATGAGATTTTTTTAAAGTTTCCTCCTTCAAACTTGAATTAGGGACAAAATAGATTCTACCTTCGTAGTATATGATTACTTCCAATACCTTATACCTATAATGATTATTAGTCCCATCAAAATGTTCACAATAAAATTTAACTTTGGCATACTCTACTTCTAATGTGGCTTTCCAATTTTCTGCTACATCCATGAGAGAAATAAAGGTATTCTAGATATGGCATCAGCTACCACATTATTATTCCCCTTCACATATTCAATATCAAATTAAAATTCTTGAATATTACTCACCCACTTTTGATGCCTTTCATTTAAATCCTTTTGAGTGAGGAAGTATCTTAGGCTGTTATGGTCAGTTTTGACTACAAATTTGTTTCCCACCAAGTATTGTCTAAACTTGATCAAAGTATGCATGATGGAAAAAATTTATTTATAATATATGGAGTAAATCCTCTCATGTGGTTGTAAATTCCTACTCTCAAAAGATATTGGGTGTTTTGACTACTCCAATGCCTTCCCTTGATGTATCACATTCCAAGACAAATGGTTTATAAAAATCAGGCAATGCTAGAATAGGACAATTACTTATTACCTCCTTTGTTATTTGGAAATATTTTTTAGCCCATTCATGCCATTGGAAAACATATTTATTTTTCAAATCAGTGAGAGGTGAAGTGAGTTGGGAGAACCCCTTCACAAACTTTCTATAGTAGGTGCAAATTCCAATGAATCCTCTTAATTCAGTGAGACTTTTGGGACGAGACTACTCTAAAATGGATCTTATTTTCTCCATATCTACGTTCACACCATCTTGAACAATGATGTGTCCAATATACAAGAGCTCTGTCAAACCAAACTCACATTTTGACATCTTAGCAAACAAAGATTGATCATGCATAATTTTTAATACCTCTTATAGATGATGCAATTGTTCCTTCCAAGTTTTACTGTAAATAATAATGTCATCAAAGAAAACAAGTACAAAATTACGAAGTTTCTTATGGAATATGTTTTTCATGCATGATTGGAATGTGGTTGGTGCATTTGTCAAGCCAAAGGGAATGGCAAAAAGGTCAAAGTGACCATAGTTGCATCTGAAAGCACTCTTTGGTATGTCTTCTTCTCTCATTCGAATTTGATGATAACCTGATCTAAGGTCAATATTTGAGAAGAAATTGGCCCCATGGAGCTCATTCATGAGCTCATAAATCCTTGCTATGGGGTATATAATCTTTATTGTCTTCTTGTTTAATGCTATGAAATCAATGCACATTCTCAAGGTTCCATCTTTCTTTTTTTACCATAACAAGTGAAGAAGCAAATGGGCTAGAACTAGGCCTTATGAGACCCAAATCCAAGAGTGATTTAATGGCCTCTTCAATATCATCTCTAATAATTTTGGGATGTGTATAAGGCTGCGTTTTGATAGGTTGTGTTCCTATCTCTAACTCAATTCTATGCTCAACACCTCTATATGGGGGTCTTCAGGGGCGAATTTCTCCAAAAACCTTCTGATACTTACTCAATAGTTGCTCTATATCATTAGGATTCTTGGAAATGTTCAAGTGGGGTTTAGGATATGTAATTAAAAATTCAGAAACCCACCCTATATCTCCATGCCTCAAGATAGTCCTCATGTTGTGATAAGACACTACTTGATTTGGGTAAGTGTGCATTCTCCTCAACAAGATGGGTTTCCATTCTGAATTTTTGAAACTTATTTCAAGGACTTGATAATTCATTGTATGTTCCCATAAAGAATACAACCATTGTACTCCAAAAACCACATTTGTATCAGCCACATTCACTACATCAAACTTATCAGTGATAGTATGATTTCCTAGAGTAACTTGAAGCTTTGGAATCCATTAGTGCAATCCATAGAATTGTTACCTGAGATGATGACTGTGAAACCATCAAAATTTTTAGATTTTTAATTTATCCTCTCCACCAAGGCTGCATCTATGAAGTTTTGAGTGGCTCCACCATCCAATATAACCGTGACCTTTTGGCCTTGTATGTTTCTCTTGAGCCTTGAGGTGTGGAATCTAGGTGCACCCGAAAGTGTTGCAATTTTTCCTATATCAAGAGTGGGTTGTTCTTTTTATACTATTTGATACCATTCTTCTTGGGCTACAAGTTGTGCCTCTTCCTCCTCCTCCTCCTCTTCATCATCTTCAGAAAAAACTTCAATGTAGTGTGCCTTCCCCTTGGAACATCTATGGCCTGGGACCCAAGGTTGTTGGCATGTAAAACATAGATTCTTTCTTATAAGATCTTGTTTGTTTAGTCCTACTTTATTTTCTTTGGTATAGGAGTCCTTTTTCCATGGTTTCTTACCTTCCTTTAATTTGGAAGGGAAATTTGGGTTAGGAGGATGTTTGGTTCTTGGAAACACATTCTGCAAATCCCTTGTCAAATTCATGGCATCCTTCAATGTGGCTGGCATGTGGGATTTGAATAGGCCTATGAAAGTTTATTTCAATCCTTCAGTAAAAAATAAAACAAACCTAGCGATATATACCACAGAAACCATTACTGAAAGCTTTTCAAATTCTAACATGTATGCTTCTAGAGTTCCTACTTGCTTCAATTGCGCTAGTTCTTTGAAAGGAAGTTCTGGGTATTTCCTCTCAAATCTCTCCATCAATGCATTGGAGAAACCATCATAAGATAAAATATGATCATTTCCCAAGGTTATAATACCATGGAACCACCAATCACTATCTTCCCCTTCAAGATGCAGAATGGCCATTTTCAATGCATCTTTTTCAACCACAGGATTTAATTGGAAATATAAAGTTATTTTCTGCAACCAAGTAGTAGTAGAAATTTGTGAGGAACCATCAAAGGAAGGAATGGTTACTTTTCCCATGGTGTATTTTAATTCATGGTTAATATGGGATGCCTTATTCCCATCTCCTCCTTGTTTGAAATGAAGAGAAGCTCTAATGAACTGATCAAAAGGTAGGACTTTCCTACATTCATCACTTAATTGCTGCCAATCATTTGTTGCTTATATAACATCATAGGTGGTGTAAGGGCCTTATTTGGACTCTAAAAATTTAGGTATTGTAGGTACACTCTGATTTTTTAACTCATGAGGTCTGTTATGAGGTCCAATCTTCGAAAAAATGGTTTCTCCATTGGTCTTCCCCTCAACATGGGGTGTACTACTACTACTCTCGGGTACTGACTTGCTCCCAAATTGGCTAGCCATCAATTCGAACCCTTGCATGAGATGTTTTTTAATAGTGTAAAAATATTTTGTAATGAATGCCTTAAGGTCCTCATTGTTTTCTTTGTCATCCATATCTCCCAGTTCTAGTTTTTCCTTAATCTTCTTGTAAAAAGAACTAACCTCTCCACTTCCTTCCTTTTCATTGTTAAGGTTTCCAGTATCTGTTTCTAATGGAGGGAGTTCAAAATCAGAAAACATGAATAAATATATCTATCAGGTTCCAATATCAAGCTCTGATACCACTTTTAATGTCCCAATTCAAAAATTCCCAATAAAGACAGAATTTTAGAAAATTTGTCTAGACTAGTTTTGACCCAAGGGGATTCAAATGGCTCAAGAGGGTCTTGAATTTGCTAGGGACTGATGTGGGGAGTATTAGGACTCTTAAATTGAACCTATGATATTTTTATTATAGTTAATATACATCTACAACTCGAATTGGTAATGATGGAAAAAAGGACAAAATTACTAGTAATTTATGGTGCAATCCCCTCTAGGGTGTGGGCAGAAATGGCTCTCCAACTCCTAATAAACCCTCAAAAATTTCATAAAATAGTATGGGGAATTTAATTATACTTAATTTAATTTCATTATATGTGTTTAATATTTTTTCAATAGAGGATTAAAGGTTCATATTCAGATGCACAATTTTAGTGATATTTGCTTAAGGGAAATGACACAATAAATCTCAACTTCAACTCATAAATGGTGCATGTAATGGTTCAGAAAATAGAAATATGAAGATATACCATTTAAATAATTTAAATATCTCACTAAAATCATATAACATTTACCCAAGTTTCAATATACATCAGATACACAATCTCCATTGAAAGGGAAAATCATCACATGGAAACTAGTCACAAGTAAGCTTGGAAATGTGGACATTTGCATATGTATGTCTTATGATTTCGACTTGCAGAGAATGTGAACATGATATTAAATATCCATACATTATACATCATATCTTGGGAATCAATTTAAATCAATGGGGTGTAACTACCGTTCACACTAGTGCGCCTTCATAGCAAAACATGGAAATATGGAAGTGGGAATTGATAGAATGGGAGGAGAGATGGGTCGCGAACAACAATGGCCTAATATATACAATAAAACACTCCATGAATATAAAAATGAGAGGTATTAGTTTCCTCTCACATGGAAAAATTGGATGAGAATCTCACTCTCTCAAAATTGGCTCACTAGCAGGCTAAGTGTGCACTCACCGTGCAAATGACAAGCTAATGCTCTCCAAATGCCAAAGGAAAATTCACAAATGATGAAAATACATTTCCATTCCTCATGAAACATTTTTATAACTCTAAAAAGGAACTAAAAGGTCTAATATATTTCCATATGCTTCCTCCACCTCATCCTCGATTTTTAGTAACCTCCATGCCACTTTGCCTTCTCCTCAACCGTTCATCTTCCACCAAATTCGAATGGTTGCCTCTAACTCCCAAATTCGACCTCTTGGTGGATATTTTAATCCCTTTAATGTCATATTTGTCATATTTCAACAATCAGGTCTGCAATCAGGTCTTACATGTCAGACAATCTTCCATCATTGTTGCCATAAATCCCAAGGAATCTATCTCCACATGGCACCTAGTTTCCTCCTAGACTCTTCCTCTTAATATGGGGAGTTACTCCTACTCACCCATTCGAATCCTTGGGCTCATGTTATGTAATTTGATTAATATTCACCTTCCAAGAACCTTACATCACTCAAAATTTCAAATTTGGGATTGAGTCATGACATGTGTAAGGAGGAATCTAGCCACCCAAGGCCCCCATGGACCTCCAAATGTCCTTATGAAGCAATGCCACTTTATTTTCTCCATATTTATTATTTGTATGACCCAAATTAAAGTGTAAATGATAAAATAAGGTTCTCTTGGGTCCCATACCTCCCTTATTGCAATATTTAATTCCTCCTCCCCCAACCTAGGGAACTAGTACGTGGGTGAAACATTGTCAACTAGTAGACCTATTGGAATGGGGACATGACATGATGAAGATGATTGTGATTATTCTAATGAGTATGAACATGATGATGATGATGATGATGATTATTATAGCATTGATTATGATGATGATTATAACATTGATGATGATGAGGTTGAGGATGAGGATGAGGTTGATTATGATGTCGATGATGAAGATGGTGATGGTGATGATGATGATGATGATTGTTATTTTTATAATGAGTATGAACATGATGATGATGATGAAGATGAACATGAGGTTTATTATGATGTCGATGATGATTCTAACATTTACGATGATGAGGTTGATTATGATGTCAATGATGAATATGGTGATGATGAGGATGATGATGATGATTATGATACCATTGATGATCATAAAGATGAAGATGAAGATGGTTGCAATTATTTTAATGAGGATGGCATGATGATGATGGTTTCTATTTTTCTAAAGAGTATGAACATGATGATGATGAAGATGAACATGAGGTTGATTATGATGTCGATGATGACAATGATGAAGATGGTGATGATGATGATGACACTACTGCTGCTACTGATGATGATACCATTGATGATCATAAAGATGAAGATGAAGATGATGATAATGATGATACCATTGATGATAATAAAGATGAAGATGATGAAGAGCAGAACATAAGGTTCCATAAAACTCTGTAAGTCGCAGAACATAAGGTACCATATATTTCTCATGCCATATGAAGAGCACCTTGGTGTTTTCCCAGATGGGTTTCCACCTTATTTCCTGTGTCGCATGAATGTTGAATCTGAATGGTTGAATGTTTAACAATTAATGTTGAATGTTTGATTATCTTGCATTGTTCATAGTTATTGTTTGAATGAATGTCACAATACTGATAACAACAGTAAATGAATGGATGGTTAAAGCATTGTCGAGCACTTGATATCATTTTATGTTAAAATATTGTTAAGGTTATAATCCAGTTGCATCACTGTTATTTACTTTTAAGGAATCAATTGTGTCACACAGTTGCGCAAGTTGTTAAGTTGTCAAGGACAATGTTAGGTCACATGTTGGTCGTGTTGCATTGTTGCGCCACTGTCGAGTAGTAAAATACTCCATCCCTCGCTAACTACGGAAACATGGTTATGGCAGTTACACATTAAGATATCTCGGGTGAGACTGTGCCTGCCTCAAAGGTGTTGCCGGCTGAGCTTGCTCCATATGGTCGATGTATTTGGGTGTTTTGTTGGTTTTTTGTTGTTGTTGAACCTGAGTCGCACAATTGAAGAAAAGTAGGCCAACAAATGGTTCTGTTTCCAGGACCCGTAACCATTTGAGTTGAGGGAAATGTTGTGGCATCCGATAAAGAAGGAAATTGAGGATTGGATGGAGTCTAAGACGTTGGCATTCACACAAGAAGAGAGCACAAGATTGCGGTTGAGTGTAAAAAGCTGGTTAAAACGATACATATACTCTGATATTCATGATATCTTCTTAGTATAGTTTCCTATTGTGTTGCATGAGTGGTTGTTAAGATTGGAAACTCAACAAACAAATTTCCAGAGAACATAAGCGGTCGAGTGGAGTGCTCAGCTGATTAGCGAGATAACCAGTGTAAGTAACCCCATCTCTAGAGCTATTGACTTTTGGGTCAACAGTATTTTGCAAGGATATATTACTGAGTTTGCAGTAGAGACGATAAACTCATATAGTGAGGCTGAATTTTTTTTTCCAAGGGCCTCGAAGAAGTTATTTGTTATTTATAAATACATGGATAAAGATGCTCATCTATGAGAAGGGTATTTTGAAGTTGAGCAGTTGAGTCGCATATCCAGAGGAGGGGATATGTCACATACGACCTATAAAGACAATGGGAAATGGTGAGCTGAGATGTTCTCAGGAAGTACACAACCTAAACTAGAAGATGGATTCCTCAGGATTGGGAGGAGATCCAGGTTAGGAAAAAGAAGAAAACCAATAGGAGGAAGAAAAACTCCTAGTATGTTTGAATAAAGTGAGTACGAATTTGAGTCGTGTCTAGAAAAAGAGGAAGAATATAGCCTGATTTTTGAAGGAGCAGAATAATTTGAATAATCTGTAGAGACACCAAGATCAAGACTCAACTACACCACACAAGGAGCATCGCCAGAGGTAATTTCTAGAGCCTCATCTCCTGAAAGAGCTGTTAATACTGATAGTGCTAGTACTGCGACTAGCGCGTAAGGGTGTCCACCTTCATTAAATTATTCTTTAGACAACCCTAGCGCTAACTCAATGGCTGGAGAAAATATTAGATTACCCACATTCAATGGGAATGGAGAAGAAGATCTAGAGAAACATTGGTTCCTTTGCAAAGTTGTTTGGATGGTTCGCCAAGTTCACGGTGTGGACCTAAGAAAAGCGTAGATGATCATGAATCTGCAGGTTCATGCGCTAGACTAGTTTATGAAGTTTTGTGTAGTACTAGTAGGAACCCCACAGAATACCCTTGATGATATCTGACTCGTAATGATTTATGAGTTTAAAAAACCAAAATATGAGTCGCAATGCATCTCTGAGATCAAGGAGATAAAGCAATTACCGAAGAAATCCATATGGGATTTTGATCAATGGTTTAAAAATTTGATGGCCAAAGTTAGTTTCCAGATTTTGGATATACAACATAAAGAGTGGTTTATTACTGCGATGCTGCCACGCATTCGAGATCCTTTGATGCAACAGAATATTGTGTTGCAAATGGAATCATTAGAACTAGCAATGAAGCTATAATCCTCGTCGATTAGAGATGGTGGCACAGGTATGATACAGATTTAGTCGCAGTTGACTAATCTAACCGTGTAGCTGTTGATGTAATTGTAACTTCGTAATGTATTCACTTGTATTTCTTATCTATTGTAACCCGATGTTTATTCCGGGATGTATTTGAGTCATGTCATGCCCCAATGTTTCGATCGGGAAGTTTCTATAATGAGAAAGTCATGTCAAGTCATTGTGGGTAACCCTCTCATTGGTCAAGGGTTAAATTCCCCACAGTTGTGGGGCCCTTGGGTTATTAGACTATCATAGTGAAGTTGACCCTAGGTGAGTCATTGTAAGTCGAGGAAATAGTCCCCACCATTGTGTTACCCTCCTATTGGCCGAAGGAGGCAAAGTCCCCACAAGTGGTGGGGCACTAGGGTTATTATACACTCCTAGAGATGTCGGCTCTCGTAAGTAATTGTTAAGTGAGGCCGACATGTTGGAGTGCACTTCAAGTGAAAGGAAGAATATAAATAGAGAGTGAGATCCTCTCTATTTATCACTTGCAATACTTACACTCACTCATTGGGGCGCATAAGTGAGAGAGGAGAAGCTTTCTCAGTGTGAGAGAGAGAGACTGTTGCTGTCGGTAGTGCATCTTACTATTTTATGGTCTTACCATTTTGTGCTGATTCTATCTCTGAGGAAGTTGTATGGTTTTCTCCTTTATGGTTTCCCTGAGGAAAACTCTTTGTGTCTCTTGTCTCTTGTGATGTGCTTATGTTTTATTTCTATGCTTGTTATTCTCTCAGTGAAAAGATCCTAAGATCATAATGCTAGCTTATATGATGAAAAACTAACATGGAATCAGAGATAACCTGAGAAGAAGAAATTGTGCAGCTATAGAAGCTAAGGCTTCTTAATTTTTGGGTCTCTCTCCACAATCCATCAGCAAAAGTATGCTAGGATGACTCTCCATTGAAGGGCGCATCTTTCTGTCAAAGCGGAATTCGATTTCGAGCATTTTCAGTTTTCGATGTGAAAATTAGGGATTTCTACAGAAGAGGAATTTTTGAGTGAGACTAGCATAGGATTGTTCTCCTCATAAAAACTGAAGTTCAGAGACCTGGATCAAGAAATTTGGTTGGGTGAAACTCCGAGAAAGTCAAACCCTAGTTTGACCCCGAGCTAGGAAAAACCCTAATACTAAAACTGCTAAGTTTTGGTACATTCGCTATATACCGAGGTTGGTGAAGTCTCAGAAGATGAAAATTTCCAGGGATGAATATTAAATCCTGATTCAGACTGTGTCCAACAATAAGCCTCATATTCGCTATAGTCTGGAAGATATGATCCCTCCAAGTTAGGGTTCCATCCTCTTCCAGAATTCATCCCTAAACAGGACACCTGGGGATATATGCAATATCTTGGGCTACAGAGGTCCAAATGGAATTCATGAAGATGTTCCAGAAATGGCACAGACTGTAATTTCGGTGGTCCAGATATCAGACTCAGAAGATGAACCAATGACACGTGACATTTCGTACAACTTTGTTGTTCTGAATAGTCCTGTAACAGGTCATCTTGGGAAAAGGATCATAAATAGAAAATGGTGAAACTAATTATAATGAAACATATGGTGTTGGATCAAGGACATGAGAGGTTACCTAAGTACGAAATTTCAGACATAGAAGAGCCATAATTTCAGAGATATCATAGAAACAGTAACATGAATTTCTGCAGAAGAAATTGAAAAACTAGGGCTTCCTGTTTCGAGGAGCTTCCCTCCACTGTTTTCAGAAAAGGAGTACATTGGACAGATCCATTTGAAGATATCTATATGTCTATCCAATCAGATCTAAAATATTCTAAGTTTTCAAAATTAGGGTTTCTGTGACAAACCCTAGATCAGCCAGCTCCAGAACTAGGACAGACACCTCAAATCGGTAAGATCTAATCCTTTGCTATTTTCATTTGAGGTTCTCATTTCAAAATGATCTATCACATCATCTTGATGACAAGCTTGGTGAAGTTGAAAACTTCCAATCCTAGAAGTATATGATCTCTCTAAAGAAAATGGATTGGACACCTACACGAGTATCGAGGTTCCAGTTCCAAAGGGAGATGAGGCTAGAAGCCTTACACAAGAAGAACTTGGTCAAGGCCAAGAAGATCATTGCTGATTCAGTCAAGAATCAACTTGTACTACAAGTGTCGTCCCTAAAGAAACTGAAGATGTTTGATTCCTTGACCAAGCTATTTCAAGGGAAGAACATACATCAGAAGATGACCTTGAGAAACCAGTTGAAGAATGTGAAGATTCAGAATGCAAAGACCATGCAGTCATGAGGGTATTTCAAATCAAAGAACAACTTGAAGCGGTAAAATAAGAAGTGAAGAATGTAGAAGTGATGATAGCCACCTTGAATGGTCTCCCAGGATCATGGGATTCATTCATTCGAAGAATGTGTTCCAGAAGGAAGTAATTACTTTCAGCAGACTCCGAGAAGAAGAAGAAGCTTGATTCATAAGAAGAGAAGGGAAGATGGAAGAAATTGAAGATCAAGCTCTCATCATCCAAAGCATATCCCTCAAGCAATGAGGAATATGAAGGTCTCAACTCTTAAAGAACTTCTTATCCACCTTAGCATTTGGATAAGAAACTATGCTATCATGAATGAGTAAGACGATGAAGCTGAAGGCTCAAGAAGGAGTATACCCACGAATCAAATAAAGATAAGTATTCAATTGTCATTTCATAATATTATTTTGTTATGCATTTGTTTATATTCAGTTGATGTATTATGCATGATAGGATGTTTGCATTAACAACATTATACTACTAATATGCATGTGATGGGTAAGTAGCTCATGGTGCTATACAACTCTCCATTGCTACTTTTCTAGAATGAAACCTCTTTGCTGACATATTGGATTAGTGCACAATCTCAATGTTGTCCTGGTAGAGATGGAAGGCATCTAGAAAAGTTTCGTGAGATATGGATGAATGTTGTATTGGCTAAAATAGTTGCATGATCATATATTTATGCATAAGTGTTTTCCAATATGAATATTCCTTATGAAATGTTTCTAACCATACAAATGCATTTGACTTGTAGGAAAGACCGCATACATAATCGCCTACAAGCAAAGAAGAATGAAGACTTGTTCCAAAGATAAAGTGATGACATTTCAAAATGAAGAATAATATGACGAGTGCAGTGACATCATTGATGCAGAACCTTCCATCCACCAAGAAGAAAGGGAAGACTAGTTCAAGAAGAATGATGTCAGGGCGCAGTATCGAGACCTGAAGAGAAGTTCATAGTTCCATCATGCAGTAGATGGAAACATCATGGGATACAAAGCAAGATTCGTAGCATGAGGCTTCTCACGAAAAGAAGGCATAGACTATGAAGAAACATTTGCAACCACTAGAAGTGAAGTCACATGACATGCATAATCATGTGCGCAAATGAAAGAAGGCATTGTGCGAGTTCAGAATACACCCATGGGATAACACATACATGATGAGCTTGATGAATATCTTAACCTAGTTGATAAGGGATGACAAGCTCACAGATGGATGTGAGAAGAAGTTTTGGAAAAGTTCAAAATAGAGGATCTTGGTATCCAATGATCCTAGATGGACACTACTTGTCACTCCGGTACAGAATGTTCAGTGCATAGAGTACAGAAGACAGAGGGAGTATGATGCTCCACTTCAGATGGAGTGACTACAGAATATCTTAAGGTTCAACATGGTACGACAGGATGGGTAGATTACTGATGACTCTAGGATTTACTGAGAGTAAAGCAGATTCCAACCTTTACTACAAGGTTGAGGATGGAAACCCAATGATGCTTCTACTGTATGTAGATGATCTATTTGTGACAGGTACAGATGGGTTGATTGCTGATATGAAGATAAATCTTGCTGCCAAGTACGAGATGAAGGACTTGGGTATGATGCATTACTTTCTAGGTATGGAGGTGTGGCAGAGTACGGATGGAATCTTCCTTGGACAAGGGAAGTATGCAATAGAGATCCTGAAGAGGTTTTGGATGATGGACTGCAAGGCTATGGCCACACCTATGGCATCGAACCTGAAGCTATTGAGTGATGCTTCATCAGAGACAGTTGATGCTACGATGTGTCGTCAGATGATTGGGTCCTAATGTACCTGACGAACATAAGACCAGATATGTGCTTTGTTGTGAACACCTTGAGCCAGTTCCTGACAGATCCAAGACATGTTCACTTTATTGCTGCAAAGCATATTCTGAGGTACCTGAGGGGTACAGTTGATTATGGGATCAAGTACGATACGAATCAAAAGATTAACCTGGAGAGTTATGTTGATTCAGATTGGGAAGGCAATGCCATCGATAGAAAGAGCACTTCAGGGTGTTGCTTCAGTATGGAATCAGGTGTGATCTCTTGGTTTAGCAGGAAGCAATCCTGTGTGGCACTGAGTATAGCTAAAGCAAAGTATGTCGTAGCTTGTTCAGCTAGTTGTGAGGCAGTATGGCTGAGGAAGCTACTGTCTTATTCATCTGATCTCTAGATGCATGCTACTTGTATACATTGTCATAACCAGAGTTGCATGAAGTTGTCAGAGAATCCAGTGTTCCATGACAAGTCAAAGCACATCGAGGTCAAGTATCACTATATCAGGGATATGGTGTAGAGAGGAGTAGTGAAGCTCCAATATGTTGCGATGGAGGAACATATAGCTGATGTGTTGACGAAGCCATTGGCTAGAGTGAAGTTCGAGTACTTCAGGGAGAAGCTTGGTGTTCTCCAGATCGAGATTTCCTCCAAGGGAAAGTGATGAGTCCCAAAGCCATTATGACGAGTAGGTCAGATGTAAGGGCTGAGCCATTCTATCATGGTGAGAGGATTTAGTTCCTTCCATGTCAGATATGAGCACTAAATATCCATAGCCATTCTGACGAGCAGGTCAGATATAAGGGCTGAGCCATTCTGTCATGGTGAGAGGATTCAGTTCCTTCCATGTCAGATATGAGTGTTGAGATGCATAGCCATTCTGACGAGCAGGTCAGATGTAAGGGCTGAACCATTCTATCATGGATAAAGGATTAGATTCCTCCCATGTCAGATGTGAGTGTTGGCCATTATGTCGAGTAGGACAGATGTAAGGCCAACTGCCACTCTTCGGGAGAGTGGAGGCACCTGGTCAGTTACCAGGTAGCTCAGTATGGGACTGGGGGCATTTCTGGCGAGGGTGGAGGATTTTGTTCCTTCCAGGTCAGATGTGAGTGCATACCATTCCGTCATGGTGAGAGGATTAAGTTCCTTCCATGGCCGATGTAAGTGCGGGCCATTCCGTCATGGTGAGAGGATTAAGTTCCTTCCATGGCCGATGTAAGTGCGGGGCATTCTTTCATGGTGAGAGGATTAAGTTCCTTCCATGTTAGATGTAAGGACATGTCATTCTATCATGGTGAGAGGATTCAGTTCCTTCCATGACAGATGTGAGTGTGGGGCCTTTTTGATGTGATTGTAGTTTACTACATGATCAGATGTGAGTGCTGGGCATGCCTTTCTGACGAGTAGGTTAGATGTAAGTGCTAGGTGTGCCTTTCTGATGAGTAGGTCAGATATAAGCGCTGGGCAAAGACCTACCTGATGGCTAGGCCTACAACCACCATGAAATAAGGTTGGCTCTATAGAACTTCCTATGACGAGATAGTACACACATGATGATGACCAAGTGAGATCCAGATCGAGCTATGATCCAGATCCAGTTATGATGACTCTGAGAGATCCAGATCGAGTGATGATCTAGATCCAGCAGTGATGATCCAGATCGAGAGATGATCTAGATCCAGATCCAGATCGAGTGATGATCCAGATCCAGTCCAGTGATGATGATCCAGATCGAGTGATGATCTAGATCCAGTGATGATGATCCAGATCGAGTGATGATCTAGATTCATTGATGACGATCCAGATCGAGTGATGATCTAGATCTAGTGACGATGTTCCAGATCAAGTATGATCCAGTGACGATGTTCCAGATCGAGTATGATCCAATGACGATGTTCCAGATGGAGTATGATCCAGTGTTGATGTTCTAGATAGAGTATGATCCAGTGACAATGATCTAGATCGAGTGATGATCTAGATCCAGATGAAGAGGATCTAAAGATGAATATGACTTGAAGATGAAGATGACGAGAACTCAATGATGATTCAGATGATACAGAGAAGAATACTTGTGCTAATAAATTGTGTCGAGAGAATACCTTCCTAGTTAAGAGGGAGTGTTGATGTAATTGTAACTTTGAAATGTATTCACTTGTATTTCTTATCTATTGTAACCCGATGTTTATTCCAGGATGTATTTGAGTCATGTCATGCCCCGATGTTCCGATCGGGAAGTTTCTATAATGATAAAGTCATGTCAAGTCATTGTGGGTAACCCTCTCATTGGTCAAGGGTTAAATTCCCCACAGTTGTGGGGCCCTTGGGTTATTAGACTATCATAGTGAAGTCGACCCTAGGTGAGTCATTGTAAGTTGGGGCAATAGTCCCCACCATTGTTTTACCCTCCTATTGGTTGAAGGAGGAAAATTCCCCACAAGTGGTGGGGCACTAGGGTTATTAGACACTCCTAGATATGTCGGCTCTAGTAAGTAATTGTTAAGTAAGGCCGACATGTTGGAGTGCACTTCAAGTGAACGGAAGAATATAAATAGAGAGTGAGACCCTCTCCATTTATCACTTGCAATACTTACACTCACTCATTGGGGCGTATGAGTGAGAGAGGAGAAGCTCTCTCAGTGTGAGAGAGAGACACTGTTGCTGTCGGGAGTGCATCTTACTATTTTTTGTTCTTACCATTTTGTGCTGATTCTATCTCTGAGGAAGTTGCGGGGTTTTCTCCTTTATGGTTTCCCCGAGGAAAACTTTTTGTGTCTCTTTTCTCTTGTGATGTGCTTATGTTTTATTGCTGTGCTTGTTATTCTCTTAGTGAAAAGATCCTAATATCATAATGCTAGCTTGTATGATGAAAAACTAACAGCAGCTCCAGGACATCAAGAAAGGTAAAGCAACATGTGAGGACTTGTGTTGCACAATATGTCGAATGGATGGACACATCAAGGATAATTTTCCTTCGTACATGAACTATATCTCATCGGGAGATCCTAATCCATTGAGTAATCACAAGCTACCCTGGTGCCGAATATGCCAGACTAGAGGGCATCGCGATGAGGACTGTTTATATTTACAGAAGATTGTAAGTACCCCAGCCATACTTTTCTGTAATTTTTGGAAATCACTAGGGCATGATGAGAAGTATTGCATAGCATATAAGCTCCTGAAGGAGAAGACAATAGACACCTACTTAATGAAGAATGGCAGGAAGGTTCAGGTTGAACGGGTGCAAGCGCACTACCAGACTACGCCTTTCCCACAAAACTAGTATTAGAATCAATATCACCCTCAGTATGTGCCGCATAACCCGTACATGCTGTAGAATCAGTACCCACCGCAGCAGCCACACCCTCAAGGAAGGGAAGGTGGAAATTTCAAAGGTAGAGGAGGAGGAGGATTTTCCAGAGGAAGATGCTAAGTTTTGTGCTATAACCATGGACAACCGAGCTATTATGCTAGAGATTGCTAGGAACCTGCAAAGACATGTTCATATTGCAAAGTGTAAGACCATAATGTGGAGCAATGCCCCTAGTTGATTGCAAAGTGGCAAGTGTGGACCATCGGGGGTCCTAACCCTGCGCAAAATCCCAACCCAAATACAAATTCTAACTTGAATGTTCATATTATTGTTGCTGAGCTAAGAGAGTCGAGTGTTTCTTTCATAACACGAGGATGTGTTGCGACTAGAGTTGATCAGAATATACCACAAGAACAACTGCAGGTGCAACCCGTGACATAGAATAAAGTACCATTCGACATTAAAAAATAGAAACATGTATTTCTGGATGTGCAATCAAATTTTGTGGACCCAGAATGACCATCGACCTCAGCAGAAGTCAGGGAGGTTCCTGAACACTTCCAACAGATCTGCAAGAAAAAAGATCCAAGAAAAGTTAGTAAGCTAAAGTCATTTCTTTGAAGTTTCTTGGCATTGCTCCATGATAAAGATGCTATCATGGAGATGCAAGCACTGATAGAAGAAACCCCAGTTGAGTCGCAACCTGAAGGAAGGGTTAACCATGTCAAAAATAAATTTAAAACGGGGCACAAGCTAAGAATGACTGCACAGATAGGGGATTATGACATGGATTGCATTATTCTAGATCTGGGTTCCAACATTAATATTCTGACACGACAAACTTGGGAAATCATGGGAAAACAACACCTGGATTGGTCTCCTGTCTAGTTGAGGCTTGAAAATCAGGCGAAGGTCTTACCAATTGGTAGGTTGAGTCAAGTCGCTGTCAAAATTAAGGGGCTGTGCACATTTACAGACTTTGAAGTCATCAACATTGTCGATGACATGAACCCCTATCTCACTCTTCTGGGGATAGATTGGGCCATATAAAATCAGACCATTATAAACTTCAAGAAAAGAATCCTCTCATTCGAGGATGATGAGATGAGGGTAGTGTCGCCCATTAATCCATTAGAGGGACAAAGGTATGTCGAACCAGTCTAGAGTGAAGGACATGGTGATTATCTAGACCATATATATAATATCAGCACCCCAAAAGATGATTGCATACATCCTATAGCAGATGGAAACCTGATCTAGAAGAGTGTTAGTTCATGCACATTAGATTGAGGAGAGGCCTTGGAGAATTGGAAAAATAGATGACATGAAGTTTCTATGTGGAGATGAGCTAGAGTTACCCGGTTTATGAAACGGGTGGGGAATAAATTGAGGGAGTTACCCACGTATGATGGATTAGATAATATTGCAACCTTCCTAAGTGAATTTGAAGGACTCATAACAGAGCCGCACCACTTGTCTATGTTAAACTATTTACTGAAGGCTACGCCCCCTAGATGGTGGGGTACACATAAGCAATGCATATCAGAATGGACACAGTGCATAATATTGTTGGAATTTTGATTCGGCAAAGAAGTCACCATCGTGAGTTAGAAGTACACAGGGTTGTCAAACCTCGTCGAGCACATTAATTAGTGTTGCATAGCATTTGCAAAATACCCATGACAAGAATGGGTCCATCATTTAATTCAAACATTGGAAATGACACCTTGAAGCTGGTATACATCCCTGGAGTTGAGACAAGGAAATCAGGATTGGGACGAGGTGGTTACACAGTTCGCACACACCTTTGCATTTGCTAATGAGCATCTGACACTTGATGTTGTGCTTCAAGAAATTAAGGAAAAGATATTTGTTGAAATCCCTGTCGAAGTGGCAAGTTCCCACTAGTGCAGCATGACTATCCAATAATGGATGGATTTTTACAATTTGGATGGAGAACTATATGATGATCTGACCAACATAAACATACCAGAGTCAGAGGGCATGCACGATGTGGAAGGAAGTGGTATTTCGAGCGACCAGTTCCTTAAGCCACTAAAAATCAAGAAAGTAAACATTGGGTCGCAGGAGAACCCAAAGTTTGCCAATATAGGAGATTATTGGGATGAGGAGACAGTCGTGAAGATCATATACTTGCTGCATGAATTTCAGGACTTATTCCCTACTAACTTCTCAGAGATGAATGGAATACTAGTAGATCCGGGAGAGATAAAAATACCCCTAAAACCAGATGCTAAACCATTTAAGCAACGACCCTATAGGTTGAATCCAAGGTATAAAGAGAAGGTAAAAGTTGAATTGGATCGCATGCTCGATGCAAGAATAATTGAACTAGTTGAAGAATCAGAATGGATCAACCCTATAGTGATCCAGGATAAGAAGACACCATGCGAAGTCAGGATCTGTGTCGAGATAAGGATGCTGCACGATGCATGCCTACACGATCCATTCCCAAAACCATTCACAGATGAAGTACTGGAATGCATCAGAAGAAAATAGATGTATTCATTCACCGATGGCTTCTCTAGCTATCACCAAGTCAGAATCGCGAAGGAGGATCGACATAAAATGACCTTCGTCATAGAATGGGGATGCTACCAGTATACGATAATGCCATTTGGACTCAAGAATGCACCTGTTATTTTTTCTAGAATAGTAGTTTCTGCTTTTAAATATTTCATACATAAATTTCTTGAGGTCTACTTTGATGATTGGACTGTGTTTTGTCTAGTAAGAGACCATATTGAGAGTTTGTGCATGATTTCGTGCCATCGTCACCAATATCATATCGCGCTTAATTCAAAGAAATGTATTTTTTGTGCACCATTTGGTGTGTTGTTGGGACATGTTGTGTGTAGTGACAAAATTTTGGTCGACCCAAGGAAATTTGTGATTATCCTTGACTTGCCACCACCTACATCAGTCACGCAACTCAGATTAGTGTTAGGACACACATGATACTATAGGAAGTTCATCAGTGTATGTTTAGATAACTGCACTTATTGAGAAATTGTTAAATAAAGATGCGGAATTCCAGTGGACGGAGGCTTGTCAGGAAAGCATAGACAAATTAAAGAACAAGATGGCCACTGAACCAATACTAATCTTCCCCAATTGGAAGAAGGTGTTCCATGTTCATGTTGACCATCGCCTATTGTGCTCAGCATAGTCTTGACACAACTAGGTGAGGGTGCGCTTAACCACCCTATTGCTTTTGCTAGTAGAAAACTGTCGACGATAGAGAAAAATTATACGATGACAGGGAGGGAAGGCCTCACCATGGTATATGGGCTGCAAAAGTTTTGACACTACTTGTTGGGTGGAAATTTTAAAATGTACACTGATCATTCGGCATTGAAATACCTGGTCAACAAGCTAGTGTTGGGGGGGAGGATCTGTCGATGGCTCCTCCTGTTTCAAGAATTTAACTTTGAAGTCATTGGTAAACCTAGTTGACTGAATGTGGGGCCTGATCACCTATTGAGGATAGAAAGTGGTGAAGAACCAATCAGTCTGGAGGATAACTTGCCTGACGTAAACTATTTTCGGTCACCATTATGGATGATCAGAATAAATATTTTAACGCTATCATCCACTTCTTGAGCACAGGTTATGTTCCTAAAGGATTCACCACTATACATAAGAAACATTTGATCATCAGAGCTGACGAATTTACATTGATCGTAGGACACCTATACAATATGGGCCCTGATGAAATATTGAGACGTTGTGTCTTTAACTATGAACGACATTGGGTAATGAGTGAAGAACATGCCAGTGTCATAGGAGGACACTACACTGGAAAGGAAACAACGTGCAAGATACTGCAAGCTGTATTATGGTGGCCAACCATACATATAGATACTAAGATATTTTGCTGACGTTGCGATGTTTTCTAGAGAACAGAAAAACCATTGCGCCACGACGAGACGCCTCTTGCGCCGTATATAACACTTCAAGAATTTGATAAATGGGATGTTCATTTTATTGGTCCTATCATTTCACCTGGGAAAAGGACTGGCATGCGATACATTATCATCGCAATAGACTACTTAACAAGATGGGCTGAAGCCACGCCTCTAAAATATTGTACCTATGCGACTGCAGTGAAGTTTTTATTTGAAAACGTGGTGACTAGATTTGGCTTCCCGAAAATTCTGCTAACCGACCAAGGTACGCACATGATTAACAAAATGATTGATGAGCTTACCACATAATTACAAATTCATCATAGAAAGACAACACCATATAATCCTCAAGAGAATGGAACAGTTGAAGTGTTCAACAAGATCCTTGAGAATGCATTAACCAAAGTATGCAATGCGCACCGAGATGATTGGATCATAAATTTTCAGCTGTGTGCGGTCAAGAAATATTGCAGGAGCTCGAGTCAGCGGAATACTAAAGGACAGTTTTGTGGCTTGTTGTAAGGGATTATGCACCTAATAATCGTAGGTCGGGGGTTACCAACATACTCAAAAAATTGCAGAAAATTGACTTCTAAAGTGCAGAATAGGAAATAGGAGGGTTAGAAGAACCTACTTGTTAAACGACGTTCGATCCTCGCTAGTCCTCTTCCGATATGCTCCACTTCCAAAGTATTCAAGGTTCACTCCTCTTTCACCTGTTCAGAGACAATCTTCTAGACATAGTATGATTCATATATATATGTTAGCAGGTTAGATAATTCAAATATGAAATACTAAAGCATAAACAATTATCAAACCAAGATACATAAGACACATGTGGAAGAATTAATCTCTTTATTATCAATAATGAGAAAGTTCAGAGTACAACCAAACGTCTGAGACAAGGACTCCTCTGTCACCAAAGGATTCTGAGTTTCACTGCTCCAAAGACTTCTGTAAACAATCCACCAGCATAACTTTGCTCCAAAGTGTAAGTCCCTACAACCCTCCCCAAAGCCTGTATTTATATGGGTGAAATAAGGCAGTTCTCGAAGGTTGTGGAAGTTGTAGCAGTTAGGGAGATCAAGTAAAATGACTTAACTAAACTCCCATTAGCGCATGATTTTGTGTTTTTATGTTAAGGAGTACATTCGCGGGTATGTAGTAGAGAAACCCACGAATGACTCGCGACTCTGTATAAGCGCAACCCGCGAATACAAGGATTCGCGACTTGCTGTGAAGGAGACTCGCGAATGACTCGCGAGTTGTCAAGAATGAGAGTCACGAATACATCCCAACATGGCTAAATGGCAAAGTAACTAGCTGGATGAAGGTAGAATGTATTTCATGACAAGCCAAGCTATAGTGTCAAGGGAAAACCTCTATCCATAAGTGTCCTTTTGTGTGCCGACATGAGGGATATCAGCACTTGGACGGAGAGGTGCCACTCAGGTGTATAACAGATGCCCCCTAATGTGTGAGGTCAGAGGGGAACGATGGCCGAAATACATTATAATCTTTAACTCTGGAGAAACTCAGAAATCCAATAGAGCAAAGAGAGTACCTGAAACAAATACATAATAATGTGATATACAATGTTACATCTGAGGATAATATGTTCAATTTACTGGAACACTAGCTCCTTTACAATATTTGATTACATCATGTGATACGGGTAGAAACCACGTATATTACAAAGGTGGATCGAAGCCACAATACAATAATGATGAGTCTTCAAAGATCTGGGAGCTGGATATTAGAATAGAACATGGTATTGCGCAACTTAGCCCAAAATAAGGGACTAAGGTCTTCATAAATGATCCCAAAGAACCAGTACAATCCAATCCATGTGAATAAGGGTAAGCTGAAGTCGAACATGGAGAGGATTCAACAGTTTGTCAACCAATAAGTGATAATTGACAACTAAAGCAAAGGAGTTCACCAATGATGAAAGTGAATCCAGAGGTACTATCGTCAAAACTCTAGGTCTTCATCATCAGGAGGTACTGAAACGGAACCATACTGTGATAAGGAGGGCAATGGATCCTCCAACGGATCACAAGAGTGACTAGGAACTGGGCCAAAGAAGGGAGACACAAGTAAATGGATAACAGATATAACAGTAATACGATCAGGTGATAGATCAGACATTAGGTATAATCCTTGAACAGTGAGCACGACACAGAGATGACCCAAGGCAACATACAACGGATAGATAGAACACCTAGACTTATCTGTCATGTAGGAGACATGAACAGATTCCCCAGGTATAATGGACAAGAGGAGGAGTCAAAACTCAAAGTGATAGCTGAACACAAGTGTATACTGAAACATGGATATCGGAAAGAAAAGAGTGCTATGTTCAAGGATGACATGCTGCCATTACTGATAACAAGAGAAAACTTCTTCCTTACATTCCCTGTTAAGTTTTAACGAGTCCAGGAAAGTAAACTCGGTTCCCTCTTCATTTTTTAACAAGCTTGAAGAGATGGGAAAATAATGCTTGATACACTGATCCGTGGATTTAATGAGCCTGAACTAGTACATGCTCATGCGGTATTTTCATATTTCGAGAGTCTGAAAATGCCAAAGAAGACTCCAGGGGGGGCCTTTTTCATCCAATTTAGTCCCCTGAGGCTGAAAAAGTATAAAACAAACCACAGAAGAACTCTCTTAACTTCCGAAGAAGAAAAGGTGAACCTTTTTCGTACTTAGTCGGGAAGGTCCGAAA